>WOGP01009861.1:0-10543 GCA_015342065.1 Leptinotarsa undecemlineata
AGATCACTCTGTCAAGATGGTTGTTCTGATTATTGGAGTCCTTGGTGGAATGATGTCCTCTCTACTCTCGAATCTTAAAATCATACCGGCTTGCCGCACTAAGGCCGACATCTTAGCCGCACAGATGCAGAAGGCTGTCATTTTTGGCTCACTGCGCTTGCTCAGGGCACATGGTCATTGGTTGATAATGCTGGCGCGCCCTCCCGAATGTATCGGGGCTTCGGGGGATAGGGCCTGACCAGCGCACACTAAGGTAAAAAAAATAATATTACATTTATTTTCCCATAGATGATAAAACATATAGGAATAGTCACTTGTAATGTATAGAAGTAAAAAATTCATTCAATGTATAAAAAGCATTGTCGAGTAAATATTTTCTCAAGCGAGTTTTAAAAATCGAAATATTTGCGGAACTATTTCTTTATGTAGTTTATTAAGAATCCCCAGACTCAAATATTCAGAAGATTTCGAATTCCTCGTATGATACCTATGGACTTGTTGGATTCTAGTGAACTTATTTTTATTTGTATATACGCATACACACATTTCTAAAATTAAAATATTCGTCATTGTTAAAATTTTTGATTATTTGAAAATTGGTCTTCAGGATGCGTTGCTTGAGGTATCGCAAATAATTTTTAAAATGCGTTTTTGTACAATTAATACGTCTGGTGCTCCAGTGGACACACCCCAGAAACATATGCCATATCGTAATCGGGAGGCTACTTGTGCATGATATAATACGATTAATTAAAGGAGTACTTCTGCAAAAGCCTACTATGACTTGAAAGAATATTACGATGATATATTTTAACTCTTAGTATTTCAGATGCTTACATATCTGTAATGATTTATTTATTTATTATCTGTAATGGTTTATATATTGTTTTATTTATGTGTATTCGTATATGTATATCATAATTTAAATTTTTTTTTAAACTTCAACATTGTTGACTTCTGAAAGTTTCACTAGCTTTGTCAATGAGGATTTCTTGGACAATAGAGCATGAGTGATTGATTGATTGATTTGTGTCTGACTCTCGATACAGTTCATGTAATCAATATTGGAAATTTTTAAAGTACAGTATAATTGGCTATTTTCCTAAAGTGTTGTATTGTGTTGAGTAAATACAAATTGTTTTTGTTATCTTTTTCTCCCCTATTTTGAAATTGTATTGTATGTAGTAATGAAGTTATAACTTTTTATTTTATTCGTTACCAACATCGAAAACATCTTAATGAAAAACCCATTATGAAGAAACAACTAACAATATCGTAATGTGAACAAAATTGAAAATATACTCCTCGTCTATGGCACAACAGGATATTTTAACACCAGTAAAGCATTGACACTTTCTTTTATAGCGAAATAGGTTCAAAGGGAAAAAAGTTAAGGCCTTGTGGCTATCACAAAGTTTTCTTTTGTTCGATATTAGTTTTTACATCAAAGACGAGCGCGACTATTCCTGATGCAGATCGAAAGAAATGAATAAAATGCGGTAGAAGGTGTGGTGAAATCTCTTCGAGCAAAAAACGTATACACGTTCAATTTCTTAGGCATTTCACGGTTAACCGTAATGCTAATAATAAAACAAAGTTTCATTTACAAAACCAGATCGTGAAAACATTTATACGGGAGAAGTTCAGGAGAAATAAGGAAGTAAGAGACAGTAACGTTATTTATTGTCAGTTGACAATAAATAAAATAACTATGTCGTAATTCTGAACAGCATAAATTTGAATATAAGCACATTACAAATCTGAAAATATACATATGCAGTCCATTGGAAGGATTATAAAATGTATTTGAAAAAATACATTTCACTACGCACTCATATGAATCCACCTTCATTTCTTAAAAAAATATTATAAAAACATCCAGTCAAGTTATTACTTGCAGTTAGGTTTGAAATCGATGCGGTGCACTTGGGAAAAACGACCTTTTTATCCTTGGATATCAAGTTCTCTGACATGCTGACAAGATGCGTGAGATTTTTCTCATACAGAAGACAAATGACAAGCAGTATGGTATCGATATGTCTCTCACGGTGAGCAGTGTACAACAAGATACAATTTGTTTGATTATTCTTCGATTTTGCCTTCTTGTCAGCAATAATCCGATTTGTCAATCTCATCATTATCGGGTGTTGAAAATATGGACTCTTTAATGTATGAAACAATTCCCAATCTATACTATTGTTGATGAAGGTAAACATGACTTTTAAAACCTCTTTACTAATCAGTCTGTTCGCAAATTGAAAATGGTGGAAAATAGAGTTGATGGTCAGAAGAATACGTGCTATCGCTGATTCAATCCGGAATGATATCTAAAAAAATGTGCTGATGGAAACGCTTTTCAGCGCATAAAAAATTGTGAAAGTTACAAACAAATTAGGATGTAAAAAATACTTAGATTTTTGCGAATATTTTAAAAACTATTAAGAATTAAGGAAACTTATTCTCGTTGGGAAAAAGTTTTAAAATGAATTATTAGAAAAGCTAGGTAATTATCAATTAACAATATTTTACTTCACTTGCAACTTCATTGAAACCACAAAAAATGTTTAAATAATTTTCCAAAAAATGTTTCGCTGCGTGAGGTTCTTTTTATCAGTGTACTTAATAAGATCACGTTATAAAAGTAAAAAAAAACAATATTTTGTTTATTATAATTGTTTATAGTAACAAACATGAATAATTGACATATTGTATGACGTATAATTTTCTTAGTTTATTATCATATTTCCGTTATTGTATTAACAGTAAGTCGAACAAAATATTTTTAGCGCCATAAACAAATAGCCTGAAGGAGTATTTTGGAAATGTTATAATTTTGTTGTCGTCATAAAAGGAATAAAAAAAATGTCAACAACAATGTTTTATTGTATATGATTACTTTCTTTATATTTAAAATTTTTGAATTTTTGAATATTTCCTATTTTAAAAATTGTGAACAACATATCTTTACAAATAAAAAAAAATTATCGGTAGTTTTATTGTTTATTAACTAAACGATTTGATAGGAAAAAATTCCGACATATATTTCTCTTCTCAAACTACTAAAAATTACAAAAATAATGGTTAATTTCAAACTTTCGAAAAAAAAAAAATCGATTTTTTTATTGTTCTTTTAAAAATTTTGTGCCTGAACCACTCGAACTACTGTAAACTGAAAAATTAATATAACTTTAAAACTATTGAAAATATGGAAATACAATTTTGAATACATTTTTATAAAGAATTGATAGATTCGTCAAATGAGCTTCTCAAAAAATACATAACTATTTTTAGTCAATTGCTGTTTGCATTTGTTCATAAAAATAATAAGTCATTTTTGACATTTTTTGCTTTTCTCTATTTCTAGCACAATAAATAACGCAAATATGATAATATACCGTCAAGGAACTGTTTATTGCAAGTGAGAGTCTGAGACAAGTTAGAATAACATTCAAAAAGCTCATTAAACAAAGGATAGAACAAATGAAGAAACTGGAAAGAAAAGGCCAGGAAGTTGTATCTGGTGTGAAAATTTTTGGTGTCTTTATCCCACCTAAGTCTTTCTCAAGGAATGTATGTGTTACTAATATCGATAAAGCATAACCACAGAAACTAGAATTTCTTTTTCGTAACAAAAATCATTTTGATTACCATCAAATTCTGAATATCTATGAACCAATGATTCTGGAAAATTTTGAACTATCGACAGTAATCTGGCTCAATAATAATAATAATAACAATAATAATGTTTATTTCGAATAGAAAAATTAATACAATCAATAAATATAGAATAATAAACATATATGCTCACAGAAGCAAGAGGTTGCTTGTATGTGAGTGAGAAAAAGTAAGTTGATATTTAGTAAGCATGATATAGAAACATACGTAAACGGTAAAATAGATGAATATATTGACAACACGTATAATTGAAATATAAAACCACTCACTACCTCACTTAACCCCACGAACACACGGCACTGATGAAGAAATATTGTGAGTATACAGTAAAAGCGAAAATAACGATAACACTCATAACTAAAATATATACGGTAATAATGAGGAGTCATATTCGAAAAATTTGTGTCAGAATCGGGGTATTTTGTCGAAAGCGGAAACTTCACTATGCAATTTGAGTATTGAATACACTAAAAGTGAGATTGTCATATTCAAGAAAATTTTATCACAATCGAGGCATTTTGTCGTAACATAAATTTCATCATCATATATTCAGATTAGAGTATGGAATAATATATGATTTACAAAAGTTATGTTTTCATTAAATTTTTGAATTTTCATTGAAATTGTTGACTATATCACTAAAAAACAGTCTTCCGGTGGTTTGCATCCAAATTTTTAATTTATGTTTGAATGAGTTAATGTTGTTAATCAATTTAAGTTCTGGAGGAAAATGATTGTACAATTTATGACCTAAGAAGCTTTTACATCGTTGTCCGATATTTTTTTCACATTTGGGAATTTGCACAGTTGTATTACTTTTTCGAGTAGGATAACTATGATCGATGGCTTTCAGTTCAATTTTAGATTTGTGTATGTTCATAATAACGTATTGGTAGTATAATTGTCTTATATCTAGTGTTCCACTCAAAAGAAAGAGTTGGTTACTGGAAAAGGTAAAAGCCATATTCAGTCCAAAACGAAGACGAAACATTCTCTATAATTGGTCGAAGATGACAGCGATGAGAACGATCAAAAGGTTCAGTAGAGACTGGGACAAAGTGCAAAATTCTATCGGCTTGTATTGCTATTGGCATTTTGCATCCACATTATGCTGTTATTTGCCGTTGGCAATGCCGATTGGCAAAGCCAGCGACGTTTGCATGTGTGTTGAAATTCATTTAGTTTAGCGTCACAGTGTTCACTGACGAGAATTTACTAATTATTTCAGCTGCGGTTATCATACTCGTCGCAAACGACGGTTTTGGGTACGACCAAGATTTGGAATCCTGAAGAATTTACTATTGGGCGATATAGACGAATTAAACCTTGAGTACAGATCTGGATATGGTTTCAGACACTTTTTTCCAAATCATTTAAAGGAACAAGTCGTTCAGGTCAGTCTCTACACTCTCTACACTGTAGGTTAAGGGACTGACACCTATCAGAAAACAACTACTTCCCTGACTAATACCACAAAGGGCGTTGAATTATATTCGACAGGTTTCAGTGCAGGATTCTTGACTGAAGTTATTCCTGCAAATCCTGCGATACAACTGCTGCAAGAGATTTTCAATTATAGAAACACACTCACAGACCGGCTTCGGACTGTTTGACCAATCGCCAGTGCTAGACTAAAGCGGACAACAAACAACAGATTTGTCATCGCCCCATCAACCTGTGAACGAGGTAACCAATCGCATATCAGAAATTTGTCCAATTCTTCGTATAAGGAAAGAAAACTTCTCACATATAGTCAGAGGGGAAAATCGATTCCGGCAGTTGTATCGCCAACATTATATGCAGGAAAAACTTCTGTGAAGAATCCTGCACTGATACCTGTCGTATACAATCCAACGCCCTTCGTGGTATTAGCCAGGAAAGTAGTTGTTTTCTGATAGGTGTCAGTCTATTAACCCTCAGTATAGGGAGTCGAATGGCGTCAACGAATTGTTCCTTAAGATGATTTGATTTATAGCCAGTCTTCAAGTATGCCAACTGACTATTTGTGAAAACTGTTTTTCCCAATAGGAAGTAATAATTTTCAAATTATTTTATTGCACCAAATGAACGATGAACGCCAGCAGTTACTTTGCGATATCTACCAACGGGATATTCCTATCATTCGTTAAGTTACATGTTCAAAATTTCGAAACCAATAATTTCTGTATCAGTCATTGGCATGTCCGTTCATTGGAAAATTCATCTTTGTACATGTTTATATATTTCCAAACACATTTTGAGTTTCGATTTCTCTATCATAAATAGCCAATGTTCCTTGAGAAAATTGTTAAGATAAACGGTTTTTAATAAACGGTTGAAACAAAATTATGAATTTGGTAATTCATTATCTACTAATGATCCTATGAATTCCTTAAAAATTTAACGTTTTTATTCAGCTTGCCCTGTTTGTTTGGGTCAAATTTAGTAATTGAGGATAGACCCCCTTTCCCTTCACAGATTGATCTTTAGGAATCACACGTTAAAAAGTAGGACCTCGTTAGTCCTTAAATCGCACAAGTTTCGACTTCTGAGGGTTGTCTTTCGTAAGATGATTAACGGAAAAACATATTTTTCTAACAAATATTTGGAACACACATATAGTTTCCAAGAAAATACAATTCAATGAGTTCTATGTTATAGTAAATTATAGATGACCGTAGCTACAAACTGGCGGATCACATATTTTATCACAACAACCTCAGTGTGTGTATCAAATGAAAAAGCTTGACTAATAGAATAGTAGTACGCTTTGAAAAAGAAGCAAATTCAACATGTCCGCAGCTACAAAATGGCGGGTTACACATTACCTTGTAATAAGTACCTAACTGAACGAAATAGAATGGGAAGAATTGAGTAATAAAATTAGAAATTCGAAACATGAAAATAAAATGTGTAAAAAATGTATGTTGAACGATTTTATTGAAATGAAATGATTTAGTTAATGTAGTAAAAACTAAAAAATAACTCGGAAGGTACTAGGTAGCAGTCATCACACCACTCTCCAGCATTCTACGGTACGCTACGCCCAACAATGTTATATTTTTTTTATCTGATGAATACCGTAGATTGCTGACGAGACTAGTGTGATGACTGCTACCTAGGACTTTCTAATTATTTTATAGGTTTCAGTACATTATCTACATCATTATTAACCTTTTTTTTAATAATACCGTTTGATATCTTTTTTACCTATTTCATATTTTCCTATTTTTGAGATTATATAATTATATGATATTTTGGAAGTGACACAGAAGTAGCTGTTGAAAATTATATATAACAAAACATACACATATGCGTCACAGAAACTATATGAAGAGTCACATACCTTTATTTGTAGACACTTATATTTCATGAATCTTGCTCAAAACCATTACAAAAATAAACAATGTATGACTACCATCGAACACAATCATGACTCAAGATTCAAACAGAAACCAACAAGAATACCCAAAATGGCAACAACCACACACTAAAAGTTTCTGTCTTATCTGAGTCTAATTGTCTATGCTGAAATATCCAATGAGTTAAGACATACCTGCAACCAACAAATATTCAAAAAAAAAATTAAAAAGTGGCTTCAAACAGTACCTGCAGACAAGGAAGAAAAACTTTCTCATTATTTCTCATTATTCAGAGGAATCGAGTAAATTACGGATGTGTAGTTGGTTGGTACCTCGTCCACTAGATGGAGTGACTTTTAGTGGTGTTCGCTTCAACTTCGGAAGAGGAATGAAATACTCTGAAAGAATTCAATTTTGAATTGTGGAATATCATTGATTTCAGGTCGATGATGGTCACTATCTTGCACTGATGAGTGGCTAATGAGCCCGAAGCCGGTCTGCAAGTGTGCCCGATCCAGAATTGAGGGTCGACTCTTTCAGTTGTAATGCCAATTGCATATGCAGGAAAGCCTTCTGTGAAAATTCCTGCACTGACGCCTGTCGGATATAATTCAACGCCCTTCGTGGTATTAGCCAGGGGAATAGTTGTTTTCTGATAGGCGTCAGTTCATTAAACCTACTGTGTAGGTATATCGAGACTGGCTTGAACGTTTGAAGTTCATTTGCTTTAGATTTGTTATTATAATTGCCATCATTGAATATTCAATTTCAGTTTATTCATTTTCAAAAATGTGTCCAATATTTTCAATGTACAATTTATTTTTGTAATGGCTGTATTTAGATCGATATTACTTTCAGAAATTAGTGTGTCATGTGCAAAAAGATATATGAAATCACACTCTGTATCACTCAAGCCTATGTCATTTGAATACAAAATGAATGAAAGACGCCCCAACACACTGCCTTGCGGTACTCCAGATTGAATTGTAATTTCCTCGGAAACTTCATCACCCACTTTGGTCCGCTGCCTTGTATTACTCAAATAACTCCTAAATCATCCTAAAACTCTACCAGAGAAACCCAATATTTCCGACTTTTTTCACAAAATGCATCTATCGATAGTTTAGAAAGCCTTTGAAATCAATAAAACAGCCACAATATACTTTCCCTGATCCATATTTTTTTCCATTTGAAAATAGTCAGTTGCAATGACGAGTGTTTTTATCTCGAAGTGACTTCAATGCATGATCTACACATGCATAAAGAGTTCATTTTGATCGTAATTACTTCGGAAGATTGCGATATCGTTTGGCCACCGTGTTTATAGGCTTGCTCAAGGTTGAAGATGAGTTCTACTCTTGATTGTCGTGTGCAACCGTGCTGGGTTGATACTTTCGATCTAGTGATCTACAGCCTTGCGTCATCGTCAACCGATGATGGGTTGGGAAAGGTGCGACATTTGAGATGGCGGCCGACACGAGAACAAAGTAAATTTTTGTAGACCAACCTTAGTCTATTTAGAATCCGGTTGTGAAGGAATTTCGAAAATCCTGAAAATGATTTTCATTAGGGTTGACAAGATTTGATGCTGTTATGATATTTATATGATGTTCTTGCCAAGTAACAAACTTGTCAAGATTGAACTTCAAATTTGCTCCGAATATTAACGGTGTGGTCCACTAAGTCTGCAAGAAATGGAAAAATTTTTATTATCGATTCTCAGAAACTTTTATTCTTGACAAAAGTTGGTGCATGTTCCAAAACTATACCAAGTGTACCTGAAATGACTTTATGACAAACACCGTACAGGATAGGCCAACAAATATAAAGTTCGTTCAAGAGTAAAGTACCCATATTTCAAAAAATATATAAATATGTCGAAGAGAAAAGTTGCTTAGAATTGAAAGTTATGTTCAGATACGAAGTCATGGCCTGCTATTCGAATTTTTTTTCTTTTGGAAAATTTTGAATTACCCCCGTATGATACATATTTTTACTATTTTGATACAATATGTATTTGAAGTAGCCACAAGCAAATCAGTATGGAGTATTTTACTAACTACTTCTACCCCGTGAGTTTAGATCTTTTACAATAAGAAACTAAAAAAGACTAAAGTCCTGAATTTATTTATTGAATTAGGGAGTCCCTAATATACAGGTTAGCTTACTCAACTTATGATATAATCAACAAAATTTATATAAATAATACAACTTCATATACATACATAATTTGAACTGAACAAAAAGGAATTTTTCAATTTCCATCATGAATATATTTTAACAGTTCGCTCTCGATAATCTTCAATGCTAGAGTAGATTTTATTGATTCAGGTAAAACAGTAATTTCATAAAAAATATGTTGAAATTATAATTTCAAAAACTGATGATTACTATTACTTTTTTCTATCTCCAAGTCAATCAACTTCCTGTTAAAGACATACGTCTTGATGGTGGAAGAATCTGACTCGTTTAATATTTCTCTTGAAGATGGTCACTTGGTAATCGAAACACGTATCGAGGTATTAAAATAACGGTTTGGTGATGGGAAAAAAGTCCAGTCATATACATTACCACACCAAAAGTTCCAAACAGTATATCACAAGTAGGAATCATTAGGAAAACAGGAACACTATGAAATTACAGGTGCTTATACTTCGTGTTGATACACTTCCGTAAGATCAATTATTTCACAAATCAGCATAGAATGCATTAGTCCTAGGAGCCGTAGGAAGCTTTGTGGCATGGTTAAGTTGTTAGAAACTCAACCCACATGATGTTTTTGCCAAAAAAAAAAATCAGAAATATTTTGTTTTTTCAACCAGTTGGTCTTGGTTTGAGTTGGTCTTATGTATGCAAAGAATTCTAAAGTACTAAACACTAATCTGGTCTTCACATAATGAAATAATACTTTATTAGATTTACTTTTCACACAGTATGATATACGCCTGATCATGCTATCATGTAGTGAAACACGTACTGCAGTTTTGTACACTGTTCGATGAAAATAAAAAAAGTGTTACTTGAATACGTCAATTATTTGGATCAGTATCGGACAATCGGAGTGAAAATAGGAGACTACCTTGCTAGTGGATGCAGGTGGAAAAGTCACTGCTTTGAAGAGGTATGGAGGGTGGAAATCAACATCTGTGGCGGAAGGATATATTATATATATATATATATATATATATATATATATTAGTTAAATGGTATGTGAAGATACTTTTCACATATTTTTCACTTTCCGGTCACTTCCGGTTTCACCGGAAATAGCCCCGGTTCTAAATTTTTTAATGGTGGTAATATTTTTAGATTTCTGAGGCAATCCTGGATCAGAATGTGACATGTTCGACAGATTTTACGCCTATATAATTGTTTCAGAGTCACTTTTGAAATTGCATCTATTTGTTTTAATCCCTATTTTAATGAATGTATGTCATTACGATGTCATCGATGACATAAGCAGATCAAGCTTATTCTGTGACATAAAAAATCGTAATTCATGAAAGGATTGTGTGTATTTTCTATAA
>WOGP01009862.1:0-10543 GCA_015342065.1 Leptinotarsa undecemlineata
TGATAAACACTATTTTGAGTTATTCAACAAATGTCATATGACAATAAAATATTTTGCTTATTCAGTTCAGTTCAATTGTTTCCACAGTACCCTTAGTTTAATTTCGTTGTAATTTTTCGTAATTAGTAAATCAAAGTTTAACTGTTTGAAACGTGCAGTAAAGAATAAATTATTGACTTTTCATTGATATTGTTTTTTAATTATGCTTATGTTTCAAGCTATTTCGCAAAAAGTAGAAATAAAGTAAAATATTTATCTGTTTTTAAAAACTGTATCAACTTTGCATCATTTTTGGCATAATTTCTTCTGGTGTTTTAAATTTTTGCGAAATAAGCAATCATATTTGTTTGAAGGTGGTTGACAATTTTTCGTGGTGCATTTCACCATTTCGGACCTCTATTGTCTAATATGATATAAATTGATTTGAAATCTCTGAAAGAATCTGTAAAAAATTCAAAAAGATTAGCTGAAAAAACAATTTCATTAAGCAAAAAATTTAAATTACAATGAAATAACATACAAGAAACAACCAAAAAAAAACAAAAAAATTGTACTATCAACACGAGCTGAAAAAGTTAAAAAAATTATTAACAGGAACAGATAATCTTTGGGTTGTTGCTTGCTTGTTATTCCATAGTAATTCCAGTTTTTGCTTATTAAAATTGTTTTTTCAGCTAACCTTTTTGAATGTTATACATATTCTTTCATGGATTTCAAATCAATTTCTATCATATTAGATAATGGAAGTCCGAACTGATGAAATGCAAGGTAGATCACTTCAAACGTCAGGTTAATAAACCTGCAGACCACGGATAATAAACCCAGAAACATCGGACAATTTTTCAACTTACATAATGATACATTTCTATTGGTAATGATATTGAAATCAAATAATTCTTTCGAAATGTATATGAAGTACAAACAACTTTCAAAAATATAAGAATAGTTAACAACCGTTTTTCTATATCTAATTATTCATATTTCAATAAAGTTTATGTATATGTTCAATGAATTATAATTTCCAGGTATGCAGAGCTTCATTCTCGTACTTCACTGTGTTCAAGAGTGTTTAGAACTCTACTGGAATCATACTGACCACATGCAGCCTTTTGAAACAACCAACGATCCAAGTTTGGAAAATAAAGTTCATAATATTCAATACGTGAACTATTATCATGTAACTCATATAATTAACATGCACGATACATTCGAAAAATAAAAAAAAAGATACAGTTCTACTAGATGCACCACTTGATATTTATATTGAAAAACTGTTCACATAAAGAAAGTCACCTAGGTTTGAGTTGTATAATTTTCGAGTCAAACATTTTCTGCAATCACAGATAATTTATATAATGTTACAAGAATCATTCTTAAAATATAATTTAGCAAATATTGTTTTGTTATACTCTTCACCGTTATAGATTATAGAATAGGAATGATGACTATATGTTTTCTATAGGCGAATAGAAAGAAAACTATTAGAAATAAAACAGTCTGATGACTTGAGTTATAATATTTAATAATATCCTCTCTATCCTAGACAGGACAGATGGCCAGTGCATCATTCAAAAGATTTCTTCCATTTTTCCTTTTTACTTCCTTCCATGAGTGCTTGATTTTTATTGTTGCCACAGTTAGAGCACATGTCTTCAAATACCGTGCAGTTTTCATGAACCCACAACTTGCATAATACATACTGCAGCCACCCTTTGATTAATTTAGTTTTGAAATAATTTTCTCCACGACCGCGTCAATTATTGCGCCTTCTTTTCATATATATCTAAGACTGGTTCGTCTCCATTGCTGCTGTCTTATGAGCCTGAGATAACTTCTTTTTAGTTGTTTACAATTACTTTAGCACTATCAGTTTTAATCTCTTCATCGGTCACAGTCTTTTCTGTTTTCATTTCAATCTTTTCTTGTTTAATTATAAGTTTTTCAGTTTTTTTTATTTTAGAATTAAAACTTTTTTGATTCCCATATGTATTTTTGATGTCAGAATAATACCAAGTCGCTTAGCGTGCTTGCGTGCTTCAATGAGTTTTTGTGGAATTGGTGAAAATTGCTTCAAAATCTTTGAAGGGGAGAAGTTTTGAATGCTGTTGTTACCTCTGTGTCTTTTGAAGTACTTGGCGGTGGTTCATAAACTTTATTAGATAAGCTAAAACATTTTTAAGATTCTGTGCTACGATGGGAATATTTTCAAAGTTGTTTGGAGTTTCAGTAAATGGATTTCCAGAAGCTTCAGTTGTGAATGCATAATCCGGCACGCATTCGGGATGAAAAGGAAAGTCACCGGTAACTTTCAATCCAGATATGGCGTTTTCTATCGAGGCTGCTTTTCCCCAAGCTTCATTCAATAACATTCCAAACTGCAGCCTAGTAATACGACGACCTTGGTTTTGTTTTATCCATAGTCTACAAAACTCGTACTAAGAGGTTTCCAGTGATTTGAAAACTGTGCGATCCAGAGGCTGTGAATAGTGTGACGTATCATTGGGTAATAACAAGATAATCATGTCATTTTATTTTGTGTAAGTTAGCATTGTGACTGAATTGCAATGAGTCGAATGTTCGTTTAGAAATAATAAAACTTCCAGGTTTTCTAGGAACAAATTGTACTTTGAGCCATTGTAAAAATATTTCAGAAGTTATATAGGCTGATTTCACAGACATAAAACAACTGATCCAGGAGGCATTCCATCTTCATACTCTGCTTTCTTATTTTTACCTTTGATGATACAAGCGGACGGTATATATTTTCCTTCAGCATTACAACATTCAACAACCGTTATTGTTTCTGCTTCCTTTGTAAAAGTGGTCATGGATACCACCTTAGACCCCTTTTCGGCTAGAACATGCCCTGGTCGATTATTCAGTTACATGCATGTTTCGTCTATATTGAATAAGGTTTATTCGTAAGATTGTTTTCAATGAAAGTCATCTCGAGCAATTCAAAATATCCTTTCACCTCTGATCTATCAATAGCCTGAGATCTAGCGTAGGAAATTCCCTCAGATTTTCTTAACGTTATTTCGGGATTTCTCTGCAAAAACGAATGAAGCCAGACATTACCGGCTTTTTCAGTAATTTTATTAAATCTGTGTGGTTTTTCAGTTCTTAGGCAAACTGATTTTTTTGACGTCATCAATCGTCAAATGAAAACCACTTTTTCGCATTCCTTTTATGTGACGTAAATTTCATTTTCATTTTCTGAGCCAAACGCAAATGATGGTCTCATGGGTCTTTCTTTGTCGTTTTACTTTTTAAATTTTCTCTAAGGTTTTTCTAGGTGCAGCGATTGGCTGCAGCATAAATTGAAACACAATAATTTTGCACCGAAACCATAGGTACTCGCAAATCTTCTTCATTCCAAGTACCACAAACACTTGCAGCCTTTCTTTGGTATACATTTGGCATCTAAAAAAAAGAATAAATGTACCAAATAATATATGAGTTGACATATAAAACTGTGGCCATATCTCCTTAAACAAGTATGGCCATCCCTTTTAATTGTTAAGGAAAGATGACCACGTCAGCTCTGCAAAACATTAAAACTCATACCGGCAATTTATAGGTTAGAATGAAGATTCGTACCTATACTGTTATTAAATACAAAATAGTCCACGCCCACAACAAAATAACCACTTTATGATATGTATTGTGAACACTGTTACAACATAGTTGAGTATCTTAAAAAATATGCTGATTTTATTTACTTTGTTTTTTTCTTGTGTAATTGCTTGCTGAGGAACAACCGCCGTCGAGCCGAGAACCGAACTAGCTAAGTAGGAACGCCATCTATTGATTCCTTGCTGAAATTTATTGATGTGGCCATCTCTCCTATATGGCCATCATTCCTAGACTTACCCTACAACAAATCAAGTAATTGACAAACCACTGGGAGCTTCATTGTTAGTTAGTTAAAAGCCTACACTGAGGCGATATATATTCATTTCACGTATGGCCTTCCTTCAAAATCTGAAACCACGTATCATCAAAATATTTGCCTTCACTTTTCTTGCGAGAAAAGAGCTAAAGTGGGAAAATAAGTTATGACTAACGAAATTATTGTTTTGAATACTCCTGTCTATCAAATCATTGGCACCTATGAAGGGAAGTGTGTTGGACCATCGTGCATTTGTTATCAATGTACAGACCCCACGGTTCACCCATAATAGTAGGAAAACCAAATAAATGGTATTGTTGGAATTAAGCATGATGTTTTCGGAGAAAAATCTTGTTTTTAGCTTCCCAGCACTTTCAGTGAGTAGTTAGGACGTCACCGTGATGGCGCGATGATGTCAACTAAATCAATAAATAAGCCTACTATTTCCATAAATGAGGTAACGTATAATAGGTATTTTGGTGCCCAATATAATGTATTGAATGTTTCAGCTTTAGGTTCGATGCTGAAGGTTGATTCAACCCAGTTGTTATTCTTTCAGGAGAATTGGTCAATTATGGCCAATGAAGTTCCTTCTTCACTGAAATTGAATTTATTGGCTCGAGTTGATCAACTCTTTTGGGAAAGTAACATAGGCGATCCCGACATGATCACGATATGGAGCAGCGTGAATCCCAAAGTCTTGGTGCTACCTTGAATCGAAGCCTGTTGGTGGATTATGTTTGGCCAGACCAATTTGGCAAGGCAAATCCTTCCCAAAGTCTGGAAATGACCAGTTCGAGAAAACAACCGTGAGTCAACTTCCTTGAGACATGACCAAAAATTGGGAGCATGCTCAAACTTTTTCAGAAAGACTTAACGTTTCCGTAGAAGTTCAATAGATTTGGGAAACCTGGAATTGAAACAGAATGAAATAGAAAATAGTTCACATTTACTTCAGATGGGAGAAGATTTACATAGAGCTGAGCTAGAAGCAGAAAAAATTGATAGCGTTCATCTTTAGTCTGAAACATTTAGTTTGGCTTTGAGAAAAGAGTCGGTTAATGAAAATAGAAATGAATAAGTTGAATAGGTCGGAAACCCGATAAATTTCAAATGCGGAAGACACTGGTAAAATATTAACTACATTTTGATGGACATTCTCAAGATTGTCCCTTGTTTTATGAGTTGTTCAAAAGTCTTCGCGAACTCTGTGATTATAGCAACGAAGAAATTATGTTGAAGTTGCAAAGATATCTCAAAGCAGAGGCAAAATCCGCAGTTGCCGAAATGTTGTTAATGGCCGCAAACGTGGACAATGCCATTATCACTTTAGAAACCCGATTAAGGCGATCTAAATATATAATTGACACAGTAATTTATAAAATACAAAAACATTTTTTCATTAAAGACGGTAGTTGGAAGAAATTGATTCCCTTTCCATCTGAAGTGAGCAATATGGTGTCTATAGTGAAAATTTTGGACGATAAACGTCACCTTGAAATCCTCAACTGATAAGAGAGTTACTTGGAGAAATTCCATAAATGAATACTGAATTTATTTCATCGTAATTCACTAATTTCCAGAAAAATGAAAGCGTTTTCAACACAACCGAAGTGCAATCCAAAATATGCAATTACTGAGATCAGTCCCAGTCAAAGCTCTAAAAAGCGCGAAAGAAACATTCCATGTACCAACACTCTAATAAAAATCAGAATGAGCCTGAAGATTGTACCGAAAGATATATTGGTACCAGAAACTACATATTTTGAAATTAATTTCTGCCAACATGCTTACAAAGCAGATTCTGGTAAATGTCGTTCAGCCGCGTTGAAGTCAGTCAAGTTCCTGCACTGTTGAGAGGTACTACCTCGAAACCAGTCTGTAGGTGATGTACACGAGTGATTTCAGCGTAGTCTATCTGCAAGACTATGCCCTGTGAGGTATCTTGCGAACATGTCTTTCTGAATTAATTTAATGTTTTTTTGAGGACAAAACATAAGCACTACAGGAAAATCCTCATGGTGCTCTGAACGAAGAGCAGTCACAACCATTCGCTTATTTCTGATAGTTACCGCTCTTAGCCGGATCGAGTGTGCCAAGTCTCATGAACACCTCCCTTGAACGTATCTATTAAAGAGGGACAAATCTCCAACCTTTCTTCGATGCTCCAGACTATTGAGGTTGCAAGTGATGTTCGTGTCTCTAATCAGGCGGATGGTTCTTTTCTGGATAAAATCCAGAAGTTTTAGGGTATGCTTAGATGCGAGGCTCCATATATGTGAATAATACTAAAGATCTGAGATACGAAAAAGCATCAAAAGTTGCTGTGGTGTGTACAGTTTTCTGGTTTGGAACAGTGTTACAGGCTATTAAGAAGCATTTTTTGCAATTCCAGCGACATGACTTCTCCAAGCCATATTGGTGTCCATTTTATCCCCCAAAAAACATTTTGAAGCAGAAAGCGAAAGTGTCTGTGCTGGCATCATTATATTCGGTTCAGAGCCACTTATCTTTTTGGAGAAAACCAATACCTGGGTTTTCGTGGCATTAAGTCAGGTTACTCTCACCTTTATTCGAAATAAACTGTAGGTCCTCATCAAGATATGCAACCAACCTACCGCTGCCGATAAAGATGTGCATCCGCAGACGATGCCCTGGAATCCAAATGGAATGCGAGGCAAGTGTGCTGTCGTCAGCAAAGCAATATATTGAATTCTTGTTTTTGTACAAAAAGTTATTGATATGTAATAAAAAGAGGGTTAGTGACAATATGGATTCCTTGGGAACATCAGCGTTGATGGTAAATGTATTCAGGTATCCATCGACGGCCACTTGCAGGGAACGTTCTTTCAAGTTGGAGAGCCATACACAAAACTGATTCGACAAGCTATTGTATGGAAATTTGTCCAGCAAACCATCATGCCACACATGGTTCAAGATTGCGTTATTCCAAATATGTGTGACATACGAAAGAAGGTCGCCTGCTGATCTTTGTTTTCGAAAGACATATTGATGATTGCTGAAGATGTTAAAGCGTTCTATATATTTAAAAATATGGTTGTTTATGGCTTTTTCCATGACTTTTGATATCACTGACGAAAAGCGACTAATCCATAGTTATTTCTTGCCTTTTTTGGGAATAGACTGAACACGACCAATCTTCCAACAAGAAAAAACCTATTCCTTGCAAGACAGTTTATAAATTTTGCAAAATACTGGTGCGAGTTCATTGGCGTACTTTTGGAGTAAAATGACGGGCACTTCATCAGGACCAGACACCTTGTTGATATTGAGCTGTTGCAAAATTCGCCTGACTAGACATTGTCGAAAATAATTTCCGGCATTGTGGATTCTAGTGTGGGAATAGTAGGTGGTTCCTTTCCCAAAAAATCTACTGTGGAGTGGAATACAAATTGTCCAGTTAGAAGATTTGCTTTTTCTAAGGTGGACTCGTGGATTTTGTGAGGTTATGATTCCGCGCGTGATTTTTGTTGGGAAAGTAGTGGTTTTCAGATAGTCATTCATTAGAACCACATTATCCGATCATATGTCTGGAATGAAATGAATAATCTTTATTTAAATTTTTTTCATAAAAACTGTTTGAAAGTTCTCACTAACGTTTCGCGACTCTCAGTGCTTCCCTTATATTTTGTATTTGACATCCCAGTAGATTCCGACTTACATTCTGAAAAACACCGTTCCTAATACTGTGTCAATCTGTGAATTGGATGAAGAATTGAATGTCATTATAGTCAAGAAGCTGCGCTCTTGCTCTCTTTCCAATTTCTAATTTCACAATAAAAAAAATACTGGACCAACTGTGTTTGGTCCTGCCCAGTTTCTGCACGTGGAACTCATTCATGTGATTCGATACTAGTGCAAACGATGTTGTATCAAATTCAGTCGTAGGCAGTTAGAATCTTGTTAGAACGAACTGAATAAGTATGAATTGGTTAATTGATATGAATGGGTATATTCCAAACGTCGTCAGAGTACTCGTTTAATTTTAAAAGAGATGAAAGCAATTGAATTCAATCCGTGCCTGGAAAACGATTGCTGGGCGTTGCTAGAAGCAACCGGGGATAGGGAACAGGGATAAAATTCACGGTTCGCGTTGAGTTACGGTGGTTGAATTTCAGTATACGGCTGTAGTTCGAAGTTATCTCTAGGGAAGTTTTTCATCCCTATAACTCTGAGATTGCTCGTGTTTCTTAAAGTTTCTGGGTGAGTTTGACCATTTATATTTCTTTAACTACAAGTATATCGTATTCATTTAATGTGAAACGTTTTCAAATCGCTGTGAATAATGAATAATAACGGATTTTAACTTTATGATGGACGTGTACCTATGAAGTAATTCTAATGAATTTATCTCATACCAACCTGAATAGAACCTCTTTATTTCTTCATTAGATATAATGTAATTCAGTTGTGTTGCTCATTGTTAATCCTGATTTTCTTTTTTCATGAGATCTACAGTTTGAGACAGATCAGTTGTTCTGAAGTTTTTGAGCTCTGATTTCATCTAGTGCGTTGGATTGATACCTACAGAGAACTCCAGAAAGTGATGTCTCATTTGACGACCGATGTCATAATTTGGTATTGTAATCGAAGTTGAGTCCAACGATGAATTTGGGATTCAGCCTAGCACTACCGATGACAGGTCGAAAATACGTATGTCTGGTGTTTGACCATTAACGTTTTTCTTGGAATTACTATATTGATTGATTCATTTTGAAAAGTCGATTTTCAAAGAGGGAAAAGTGACTCCTGTCTCACTGTCTCTCAACACTCTTCCACAGTAAATAAAATATCAATTGAAAAATTCATTCAGATTTTGTTATGAATTACTTGGAAAAACAGACCATTTTTCAACTACTTTCACTTTGGAAGGAAACCAGAGCCTACAAACAAAGGATTCATGATCCTCAGTATGTTACTTAGCGTATTTATATTCTGCCATAGGTCTTATCGGTGGTGCTAGACTGAACTACAAATGCATTGTTGAAATTAGCGGTCTTCAAAGAGTAAGTTCGAGTATGAGTAAGTATGAATAATTCCCTCGCGGGAACACCATATATGGGATGGACATAAGGCTCAAACGTTGTCAAAGTAAAATTTTTGTTTCACGTGTTTTGTTTTTACCACTTCTATTTGTAACTTTTGAGTTTCGAGTGTCTACATGACAAAATGGTACTGTAAAGTCCTTAGGAGTTCGGATTCCCTTCTCTGCATGGTCCGTGACCATGCGAGAGTAGGAATTGGAGCATTTCTCTTCAGGGCAGCTGCCTGAGCAGCTGAAGAACTCGGTTCAGTTTTCGACACTGAATGAGGTTACCACAACTCTGTCACCGAGTTGGAACCCGTTCAGCAAGAAGTTCATATAAGAGCCACAGAGATCACCTCACTTCTGCGAAAACACAAGGGTAAGCCAATGCATGGAGTCTTCTTCAATAGCATTGAAGACCTTGGTTTACCAAATCGCTCGACTTTCGCTTTCCTCAGGTCGAGTGGGCTGAAGGCCCATACAAGTTAAAAAACCTGATGTAGTCCTTCTCGACCACCAGAGCAAGACGATATTTGTCATGGAGTTTTCAGCTCCTGGCGAGACGAATATCGTCCTAAAAGAGGGGGAAAAACGGATAAAATATCGAGATTTCCTCTTCGAACTCCGAAGACTATCCAGACCACTCTGTCAAGATGGTTGTTATGATTATTGAAGTTCTTGGTGGAATGATGCCCTCACTACTCTCGAATCTTAAAATCACACTCAGACAGACATAAATCTTATCCGCATAGATGCAGAAGACTGTCATTCTTGGCTCACTGCGCTTGCTCAGAGCACATGATCCTCGGACCCAATGATCAATTACCCTACGGTGTGGGGAGTGGTCATTGGTTGATGATGCTGGCGCGCCCACCTGAATGTAACGGGGCTTCGGGGAATAGGACCTTACCAGCGCACACTACGGTAAAAAAGTGTATTTTATTCATAATAAGTATACAATTTCAAGTAACCTATTAGTAATACATTACGGAGAAAAAAATAAATAAAATGAACAAGACACCACGGAGAAACTTCAAAAGAGTTTCTTGTGTGTGGTATAGCTAACCTATTGATAATGGAACTGAATATACAAAATTCATTCAATTCATTCTTGGTGCTGAAAACATCAAAAAAGTCTGATATTGAATCAACTCATGCATATGTAGTTGAATAGAGGAAAAATACATAAAGAACATTGTGCGGAAGAATTCAAGCCGTCAATTTTGAAAATAATTGGCCAGTTAACAGACAAGGGTAGTGTTGTTTCAATTTTACTAGTTGATGGTTTCACGGAATACATTATCATTACAGCTTCTCAACCAGTTTTCAATCTATTTCCTTTTTATCTGGTACCCAATCCCAAATTTTCGCGCCTATGTAGCAACAAAGCCCTATCAGGCTAACAAGGCGAATCCAGCAAAATTGCAAAAAAATATATCAATTTGTAGATGAATAGTTGCTAATTAGTTGCCAAAATAATGATTTTGTTGTTCGTGCCGATCTCTAGAAATCGCAAATAATGCTATCGTGATATAAAGGTAGCAAGATAACTCAATAAATTATATACTTCTCCTTTCATCTCTACAGAAGATTTAGTTGCTAAA
>WOGP01009863.1:0-10542 GCA_015342065.1 Leptinotarsa undecemlineata
GTGGCAACGCCGCAATGCTGAAAAAATTTTAGATCGATAGAACAGGTAAGAAAATGAAAGAGGTGGAATTTTCAGAAAAATCATGCTTTGCGTTTTCCAGAAACGTCTAACCTACCATCGACCGTGAGTCACGCTGTACGCAGCTTATCATGCTTATTTGGCTTTTCATTCAAAATTTTTCATTCCACCGCAGTGACAGACAAAACGGCGGTATATTTGAATGCTTTTTATTGAAGTCAGAACAAAGAGATCTGATAATTCATGATTGGTCCTGGCAATTTTAATTTTGTTGGTGAGTGAATTGTCTGGACATCCCTCAGCGACGTTGTTAGACTTCCAGCCACTATGTCACTTCAAAGTTGCGATGTCCCCAACATTATCAGCAAATAACGTCCCTGGAGTCCGCCGAATGCTATGGTCTGTGTAATTTCCAGGATTAGATAAGTTTAAAATGTCTACGATTCTTATTCCGAGATTCACAAAACTGTGGATACTAACAGGCTAAATCAAACATTTTCCTTCTTTCAAATTCACGACTAATCTATTATGTGGTGTATGGAATGGCCGTAAAGATCAATACTGCCTATACAAGAGCAGGTTTGCTTGATCAATTACAACAAAAGTTAACTCGAAATGTGTTTTGGAATATGGTATTTTCACAAGCAACATGTCATCCTTGTCGTTCATTAAATCAATTGGGATTTTTGTTCTTTCCATCCGGGAAGTAGGAAAAATATACTGTCGAAAAGTATACTATTTCAAAGAGTATCTGGATCAATATCAAACTGATATGAAAAACGAGGATTTTCTACTTAGATTTTTCGGATTTAAAAGTTTGAGGCCACTGGTTGATTTTGATTCAAATGTTCGTATGATTACCAGACCACTGTTCATAGACCCACAAACAGCAAAAAAATTGTCAAATATTCTTTTTTAACAGCAAAAAATGTGTCAAATATTCTTTTTTGTGGAAAAATCACAGGAGCCGGAGCCGGAGAAGCAGTTGTTTCCCGACACTTACCTACTGTGTAGGTAGTTGGGAGGGATGAATATATCGAAATTTTATCTCTCCTCGATAGTTTCCACTTTTGATGTATGTTTCTCTAATTTCTCAGGAGTACAAGTAAAATTGTGGCGAGGTTTAATGATGAAAGGCGACTAACGGATGCTACGATATACTTTACAATTGTCAGACAGTTGGTCCCTACACGCGATTTCATCATCAACTATGCGACATTTGTTCCAACGCCAACTGAGTTTACAATTACACCTTGTGAAGTTGCCGATAATTAGTGGATGACCCAAGTATAAAAACTCTGGTTTTACTCATTGGTAAACATGGTGTTTTATACATCTGTTCGAAATTCTTCTCTATCACCACTATTTTGTTTGACCTTATGCCATTATTGAACCCTGGAGGATACCCAAATTAATTTTGCCGGCTACATACGGTATAATGGAACATAGAGTTTGTTCTGTTTTCGAGTTTGCAAGATGGAATTTGATATTTGAGGTGTCCCTTATGAAAACACCTTTTTTTTATGTAGAAATACTTCAATGTATCCAGAATGATAGAGAGTGGTGCTTCTCAGATTGGATTGAAGAGTGGAAACACTAAGGAATTCACGAAAAAACTCATTATGAACAAGTCTGCTAACTTCATGATGATAAATATTACTGAAGTCTTTTAACAACACCAAAGCACTATTGGAAAATGTTGAGATGGGTGGATATTTCGAATAATAATTCGAAAAGCTTGTTTTTTTAACGAATTAAACTCAATTACTGTGAAACTCAAAAATTTTATTGAATTTTTGAACTCTCCAAATTGCAGATGAATATTTATTGAAAATATGAAGAAGTGTCCGAAACAACAAAGAAAACAGATACATTTTGGAAAAAATGTATGAATTTATTTGCCCACTGAATCTGTTAGCTCGCGCTCGTCTTGGCATCTAGTACGACCTTGTTTAAACTCTGCCACCCAATATTTTACAGTTTTTAACAAAGAAGCAGACTCGCACATAATAGAATCTACTTCAGCTTTTATATTGGTTGGGTTGAGGCCCAATTTTCTGCACTATCACAAATCCATCAAAAACGTTCTATATTGTTGGCTGCCAAACAAATACTCAACAACGCAACTTGAAACTTGAGCTTGACAGATTGTGTACTATCTAATACAGTGATTTTCTCAAACAACTACGGCCATCTATAGGTCAGGCTTGGTACTTCTGGGACCATCCTTCCCATCTTAACTCAAGAAGACTTTCTTTTTGCTTTTTTTGACAAGAAATACATTAGTGTTGCATCGACCATCGCCAAAATAGCGCTATCACCTTTTTTTTCACATGAAAAGGCTTCAGTTTATTCCAATAAATGTTCAATATGTTTACCTTCCACTTTCTTGCAATAATAATAATGTCTGTTTACAAATTTATTTCATATATTATGAAATGTTTCTGGGGCATTTTCGTTGCAAACACCTCATTTTTCCATCCACGAGTTCCAAAATGAACCGTTTGTAAAACACAAGTTTTTGACACCGGAATAAATAACTCCGCTCTTATTAGGAATGACAGTATATTACACTATCATCCATAATAGTTTCATTAAATTCAAGTGAAATTCAGTTATTTTAATATTCCATACCGTTGAAACAACATTTGAAATACTATATCAACTTGTAAGTCGCTCAGAAAAATTATTTTCGTGTTAACAGTTATTGGTTTGATTTTTCTACAACTATTTCTAGAGAAAACTTCGAGTAAAAATATATTTTTTCAGTAAAAAAATTTGGAAGTACCCTGTACATGCCTATTTGGAGAGCGAGCATCTGGAGCATATCACTGATCAAATTAAATTCACTGTTCAAATTGAATCGAATCGTATCGGTCTCAAAAACACCGGGAGCATAAAACGTTTGTCGTATCGATTAAGAAGCGTTTTCTAGCGTGAAACACCTGTAAATAAGTTAATTTCGAATTTTTCCACAAAATCGATTCACGTTAGCCCAACCGAGCTTGTATATCGGATCCCTTACAAAAGGCAAAGCACCTGCATATCAGCTTGATCCTAATCTGACGTATGTCATATATCATTTCCACTTTTGTGACTGCTCGCGTTCGAAGAATTTTGGGTAGGTATATGGTAATTTGTTTGATGTGGAAGTTTTAGTTTCGGACAAGTCTAGTTTCGTCTGTAAAATATGCTTTTGTTGAGATATCCCGGGTTTAGTTTACGTCATCGAATTAGACAGCGTGGAAAACAGGTGTTTCATCAAAGTGTGATTCAATGATTCAATGGTTCGAATATTTTATTATTTGTTATGTAGGTTCAAGATGTATCGTCTTTTGAAATTGAATTATTTGTGTTCGAGATTTAGCAGTCAAATTCCAAAATAAATTTTGAAGTCATCCGTACCCTATGAAAAGTAACACTATGGTTTCAAAGAAACGGCAATTGCTTTTCCATCAACTTTATGTTTATGGTTTCAAATTAATATGTCAGGTGGATATACCTTAAACTTCCTTCGTATCGCTAGAAGCAAAAATTATCAAGAGTTGCATATGAATTATCTTTTACGTATCATTCAGTCTCTGCTATAAGTAATTTCCGTTGAACACTTCGATTAACAACTTAATGCCGGCAGATTGAATACCACGTGCAGAAATGAATTTTCGACACTGCCAATGAGCTTGCCGCCGACCGTATATAACGCTTTCGGATTCGATAGCAATTTGGCACTTTCATTCCAATTTTGTCAGATCCTGCTAAACGTTCTCAATCACCATACGTAATTGGAAAGAGTTGTTTGTGCTTTGTAATTATGTTCGGCACATATTTTGCCCAAGCTGAAGTGATTTTAGCCCAGCGGTCATCAAAAGAAGCTCTTTGAATGAACTAACTGACCTCTTACTTGAAGAAAATTAATAACACTATCCATAACGTATTCAAAAAATACTTCATTGTGACATATTTACTGAAATCTTACATTACAAGTGTTTTTTAAATACATTAATTATGAATTTCCATCAAATATCGGCCAATTTCATCATATACCGTAACACCATCCATGATTACAATCAAACAATTTTACAAACATTTTCATTTCTGAATGTGTTTTGCTTTCACCGCTAAAATATATGGCTGAAGACGTTCACTGACAGCTTGTATCCTAACACTCATTTCATTCTGTTAACCCAAAAAAAGGGTAACCCGTTACTCTTTGGAAAGTGTACGTACCATTTTTCAATCCAAAAGGCATACAGACAAATTCCCAAGAAGCTACGGTTTTAACAAAACGCCTCTAGAATAATAAATGTTTGTGAAAATTTAATTTTTATCATGGATGAAAGAACTGCATTTGGAACGTTGGTAATTGAAATGAAAACTCATATTCAAAGCAGATATATTGGTTGTTTTCTTCAATATAAATCTAGGTGGAGTAGTATAGGTATATTGTCCACCAATTCCATTATTTACAAATGAACTATTAGAAACTCAATATTGAAGAGAATGATGTGATAGAAGTGAAAAAACCTGACAGTGCACCTACCACAGATGTGAATTGCAAAACATAATTCGCCTATATTCAACATTTTCATTTTGAAAAAAATTATGTCTGAAAACTTTCCCTAACAACTTATGTGCCTAACACTTATTTCATTCTGTTAACCCAAAAGGGAGAAATCCCTTACTCTTTGGAAGGAGTAGTTAGTTAGCATTTTCCAATCCAGAAGGCATACAAACAGATTTTTATGGCGTATAATGAATATTTTTGGGTTAGATTTTCATTCTTAGTAAAATCAAAATGTCAATTCAAATTCAGTGGAAGTCTTGACATCTACTAGGTTGATCTAGGTGCCTTAAAAATAATATGAACTTTTATTATATTAAACAGTTGAAATATTTTCCCTTATACTAGTTTGTACAGGTCCTCTGTTGAATTTGGATCGGCTATAAAATTGTATTTCGCGATATAGTGCCTTACATTAGCATAAAACATGTTGAGCTACCTGTGTAGCTCCCATTCTACTCTACACCGCAACCCGCAAAGATTTATTGTGACTGAGTGTAGTGGTCGAAGTACTCTTCTTAACGTATCAACTGAAACTCCAGTTTCAACTGATACGTTGATTCAGATAATACGCCAAAAAGAGTACTTCGACCACTTCACTGAAGATAACTGCCGCAGTTGTAGTTGAAACGTTTGGAAATTGTAACCGAAGAAGACCACGGCAAAACCCGGAACCCAATCAAAACAGTTCACAGATAGTGTCAATTGATTTTAATATGTTCTTTTGAATCATTTGAAGGTTTGTGATGATTTTCAACCTCTGTTGTATGTTTCACAAACTTGGAATTTTTTAGGACGATTTTTGTTGTGCTCTGAAATCTTCAAAGTAATGCCATTTATTTGAAACCGTAACAATTTATATTAAAAAAGAATTATTATGGTTTCAATCAAAACCAAATTGGCATTGTGGAAGAATATATATCTTTATAAAAAACTTTTTTTATTTATTTCTCTCACTACATTCTCTGTGACTTTTGAATGCCTAGATATGAGAGATATCAGTCAAAATTTCGAGTACCGGATGTACCGGTAGTTGATTCTGCGTGATTTTTCTTCAAGAATAAATATCTTTCTGTAACCGCGAGAACGTAAATCGAGACCAGCCGCCGGCCTATCAATGTTCGCAATCAACGCTGAAAACTGTACCAGGGCACCTGTCACCATTGTGTTCGTCGATATCGTATCGAGCTCTGTCAAACTCCGTCGGGACGCATTTACTGTCAACTATCTTTCTCGCTAAATACCGTAAATCATCCGAATGCGGCGCAGCTTTTACCTAATTAAAGGTTTACATAATTCATTTACCTTGCCCTAATTGTAGGGTTGATCGGCAATTTGTTAGGTGCGCGCACTGTACCTTCGGTCTGTTACAAAATTAACGACAATAAATGATATTTATTGTTTCTGGGATGTCAGTGAACGTATGTAATTGGGAAAGGGGTATTGGCATGAAGCTGAAGTAGGTTAAGCTGGGAATTTATTGACCACTGCCACTTTTTCTCTTCAACTTTCACAATCGATGACAACTGTGGAAATAGATATTCACTTCAGTACACCATTATGCATTCAAACTGGACCCTTCATAGTTCCATTCTGCTTCGATAAGTTTGTTGGAGGTTAAATTGGAAAGCAATATGTCTCGCCACAATCATGTCGCTGGATTTGAAAAGGTTGCTTCTCGAAAGCTTGAAACACTGTTCCGGAACAGAAAGCTGTACACACCTCGGCAAGTTTTGATGCTTCATGAAGCTGAGATCATACCTTCTTTAGAGTATTGTTCTCAGGAATAGAGCTCCGGCCCTAAGGATACCCTGGAGGTACTAGATTCCATCAAGAAAAGAGCCATCCGCCTGATGGGAGACACGAACATCGAAGAAAGGTTAGATATTTGTCTCTCTTTCATATTTATTTTCTAACAGCTTTTTATTTTTCGAATAGATCTAAAACACAGTATGCAGTGTTTTAAAAATCAATTGTTGGTGAATAAAACTGGCAATTATTTCCAAAATTTCCCATTGGATATCTTGTTCTTAACATAAAGAGCAGATTGAATTGGACTGCTTGGTTCTCAAACTTCATTAACTGACTCTGTTTTTTGGAAGTGGACTCAAAAGAGAGAACCGGTTCCGATGAAGCCGTTTCATCTGCAGGTGAGATCGTATCATTGGTTTTTTGGGATGCGCGTGGGATAATTTTCTTTGACTTTCCTTAAAAAAGGTAACACTATCAACGGCGAGTATTATGCGAACTTATTGTAATGTTTGAGTGAAGAAAACGGTCGCATTCGGTTGAGAAAAAAGGGTTGATCCATCAAGAAATTGTAGCAGCTCACCCATTATCGCAATGACCACAATTAACGAATTGAAGTTTGAATTTTCACATCATGCACCTTATTTAGCCCCCTCGGATTATTTTTTGTTTCCAAACTTGAAAAAATGGCTTAGTTGTCGAAGATTTCCCAACGAAGAAGACAGTTTTCATTATGAAAACGGTTACGAACTTATTGAACGTCGCTGGGAAAAGTGTTTGGAGCTGAAAGAATTTATGTTGAAAAATAAATACTATGTTTTCCAAAATGTTTGTGTTTTTTCTTTGTTGAGCCGGGTACATCTGGGATCACTTATGTAGATCAGGAGTGTCTTGTGGTTTTATATAGGATAAACCGGAAGAATATTTGAAGCTTGAATGAAAGAACATTGAAACAGCTGCCAGAATGGAAAAATATCTAATGAATGGTAAAATTTAGATGAGTAGCTCCCAGTTACTCGATATGTTCTTACCAGATGAAAATTCTTTGTCGCCATAGAATAATTAATATATAATATTCAATTCTTTGGCTTGCTTTTCACATAAATTTCACTAGTGAATAAGACGTTATTCATATCCTGTTCGAGAAAGCTGTTGCATAGCAAAAGACGTCTCAATTTTTGTCAACCTTTCATTGTAGAAATCAAAATGAATGTTTTGTACAAAATAGCGTGGTAAACATATTTTTAACACTAGTTAAAAGTATGTGTTAAAAGTATTTTTGACACATGAATAGATTATAAGTCAGTTTCAAAAACATTCATGTTTCAATAAAGTTTGATAGACTGAATGTATAGAAATTTCACAGCCAATCATATTAGATTGTATTTTTTTACAAAAACAGCTATCTGTGATATTAGCGTGTTCATATAACTCCTGCCGTGTTCTTTCAGGATAACTATCAATTCCCCAACAGTTAAAAACTGACGGATCGTGTAAAAGTCTAAACGAGCCATCATTACCGATGAACAGATAAGGCCAAAATGATGCAGGACGTCATTTGTCAAGTGGGAAAATTATATAAGAATTATTTTCTGAAATACAGAAAGATGATTGAGAGATAGTCGTGCTATCTTGAGTAGAGATCTACCCAACGAAGAAGATACCGGATACCGCTATAGCGATGTTTGAACACTAAATACCGGGTTGGCATTTATTTCCGATGTAGAACATTGGTTTGCGGAGGATTTAAGTTTGTGTTGAGGGTCAATCTAGTGGTAGATACGATCTTCAGGAAACTGTCGATTCACTTGATTTTGACTGAATGCAGGTTACTGTGTCCATTTCCCTGTATTGATTTTTCAATTTTTATGGCTGTATTGAAAGCCGACCGCGACATTGACAATATTTACGTTGAATGTCATAAACGTATTGAAGACCCACACTTTAGAGCCACCCACCTAGCTGCATGTACCGTAAACTGTGATTTATGGGATACCCTCCCGCTGATTTCTTTATTGCCGACTTCGTTCCCTTTATTTGAGTTTTATATTCTGCTCCCATTGTCGAGTTGGTTTTCTCGAAATGTCGACTTTCTAATTTGTTGCCTTCGTTGGCTGACAATTTGGCGGAGCGTGTCTCTTTTGTTGATTGATAAGCATGGATTGTTTGTTTTGACAGACGACCTTCATAGAATTAGCTTCATTCTTTACTATTCTCCACCAACTGATCATATCTTGAGATTTTTGTTGCAAAACTATCATAATTACCATCACTGGATAATTCTACAAAAAACACAACGCTTGTTTCGGTATACAATAGCTTCAACTGAGTTTTCTGTAACTTTTAAACACAAACTGGAAAAAAATATACTTTCGAAACACCTGTACACCTTTTTTTCATTATGTAACCCTTTTATCGAATGATGGGTTTTATATTATTTTCTCTGGAATATATTTGTTCCACACATTCTGGTCTATTCTTGTTTTATGTCGGATGAATATCTCAAACATTGCAAGGAGTATAAAATATTGAAATATGTTAAAGAAGAAAGCCATACAAATGATGAAACAACAAAAATTAATTGACGCTCCGGAGCAACTTCATTGATTTCAGTGGCGCATTTGCTTTTTCAGCTGCAGAAAAATCTGCTGCACCACATCATTGGAAATGGATTGCTTCCTTCCTTTCTTTGGAAGATTCCTACATTTGTTTCAATAAAGAAGAACACTTAGAAAACTATAAGTTTTTCCCCATACATTTTCTGTTTAGTTTCAAATGTGCGCATGTTTTTTTTCATATACAGAGAATCAAGTGAATAACATTCTTTCACCAAATCAACATGAATTCACAAGCAACAAAACTACTGAAACTGCATTCCACGATTTCATTGAAAACATCATAAATACTTCAGATTGTAGAATACATACTTGTGGATCATTCATATATTTTTCAAGAGCCTTTGATAGTGTGAATCGAACAAGTTGTTATTGCGGAGACTGTGAGTGAAATGTGAATTATTGAGCAAAGTGACCCCTAAGGACCACTTTTTTTCACATTTTTTAAAATCCTTTGAAAAACTGAATTATTAGACATCACACCCAACTAGCAATTTTGTATTTTATAATGGTTGTGAAAACATTTCGGAGAAATACATTATAAAACTGTATTCTCCCAAAAACTAACAAATAGGTTAGGGCCATTTTGATAATTCCACTTTTGTACTTATGAAACCAGTAAAGACATTGTTTGTACTTCAAAGATTGATACTTTAACTGCGAATGAAATTTTATTAGTAATTAGTTATTAGTAAAATTAAATACCCGCCACTTTTTTATTAAAATTTTTTGACAAAATTATTAACTAGGTATACAAAAATTTACTCTGTCGACGTATTAATTTTCTAGTCGCAAATTAACTCAGTTTCTCCTAAATAATATAATCTTATAATATCTATGTACTTTTCATCTATAAATATATGTGCAGTATTTTATGTTTTCAACTCATCTAATGTCAATATATTCGAAATTGCTATCATTTTAAAATGACGTCGTTTGGTAATTTGGTATCAATAGCAAAAGTTTCAACGTAATTTAGCTTCTATGTTACCCCTATAAAACTGTTAAGAAACACTTAGTTCTAGGAGTGATGGTATTGCGGCAGTACCAGGCTACTTTTGAAGTTATAGATTTCTATAAAAATGAAGATAGGATTTCTCACGTATTATTTGAATGAATATTATCTGTCGAGATTTTTTGCCTAAGAAGCTTCTTCCATCGATTGAAAAGGTATTCTTGTCGTCATTAATTTATAAACTCTTTGACACTGCCAAGTTGATGTATCCTATAGTCTATTTCAAAAGAGTGTAGAGTAATAAATCATGAAGTGTCATAAAATTTGCCTGAATTTCGTTGTCGTCCATGGGCGTAGGCAAATCTTAGGATTATTAAACTTAATAATTAAAGTAAATTAAAAATTACAGACATAGATAATAATAAAAGGCCATTTTTGGGAAGTAATTTGGTCTAAAATTAAGTACCTACATGTATTTAGGTAAGTAAAATTTCTTAAAAAAAGATTAAGATTAATTTTAGTGGTTCTTGTAAACTTATTTAATATGCAATTTGGGTTCATATACTTGAGCATGATTTCTCAAAAAAGGATTAACACTTAGTTCCGAGGTGCCATGTCATTATAATAATCCCTTTTTGACCCTG
>WOGP01009864.1:0-10542 GCA_015342065.1 Leptinotarsa undecemlineata
ATCACAAATGTCCTTTCTAGACCAGTGTGTCTCCTTTTGTATGATCTCAGCTGGGGACTATTCGATGTTATGTTGATTGGTCCAAACATGCTCTGGTATTCCTAATCTGCTTGTTTTCCCTCGCTGTGTGTATATATTGTGCTCGGCAATGCGCACTCTCAATGGCCTCTTAGTTTCACCGATGAAGGATTTTCCGTACTCACAGGATATCTGATGAATGCAATTCTTTGAATCGCAGTCAGCGTTTGGTGGCCTGGTTTTCGTGAGGCTGCTACGGATGATGTTTCCGGATCTGAAGCAGGTTCTGATGTTGAACTTGGACACAATTATTCCTATTATTTCCGAAAATCCTCTGATGTAGGGTTCTGACGGCTTCTCTTCCTTGCGAGGCTCTTGCTATCTTTTTGCCAAAGTCTGTTCCACTATCGTTTTGAAGTAGCTATTTCTAGTGGGTTGGCCTGAGTAGGTTCAGATGCTATAAGTTTGATCATCTTCTCTTCGAATTGGTTAAATATCCTTCAAAGCTATGCTGTATAATTTTTTTTAATAATAAAGAATATATAAGACTGCTATCGTAATCATTGTTGACGTCCATTTGTTTCACTGTGTTCAGTTCTTTATTCGCCTCTGACAAGGCACACTTGTCATACTGTTGAATGCTGCTACTTTGTACTGATACGTGTGGATGGACGAATTATTAATGATGATATATGTGTGTGCTGGTTTACGATGAACTGAAAAATCATATTTGTTGTTCTTTCAAAATTATCAAGTCCAGAACATTTATAGAGTTGTCCTTTTCCATCTCCATGGTGAACGTGATAGATGGGTGGTGAGAATTGATAAAATTCAAAAAATTAGTCAACTGTCAGTTTCTTCCTGTGAAACATCATAATATATCATCCACATATCTATACCAATACACGAAACTTCTTACCAGTGGGTTACTGTGTATTTTCCTCTCCAAATCGTCCAAGAAAATCTCTGCCAGAATTGGACTAAGTGGGTTTCACCTCTGGAGGGTGGTTGAAGAGTACACGCATGCTATCGGTATGAAATTCGGGATAGACAAATGTGCAATGGTCCATCTCAAAAGAGGACGATGCGGGACTACGGGGAAGTTGTACAGTTCGTAGATGGAAGCATCCTACACCATCTGGATGCCGGAGAGACGTATACTTACCTAGAGGTGGAACAACGCCACTCACAAGAGGTACCAGCAGTAAAGAACCCTCTCGGCCAGTGTCATCATAAACTTCGACAGATCTGGTCATCGAAACTGTCGGGAAAGAACAAAGTTGCTGCAACAAATATGCTTGTCGTTCCAGTCTTACTCTACTCATTTGGAGTAGTGAAGTTGCCCGCAGAGATCACCTCACTTCTGCGGAAATACTAGGTCCAATTCATGGGGTCTTCTTCAATAACATTGAAGCCATGGCTCATCAAAGCGCCTGACACTCGCTTTCCTCAGGTCGAGTGGCTGAAGTCGGAAACTGACGGATTCTTCATGGCATGCTCAGATGGTGTTTTCAACACATCAGTCTACCGCAGTCGCGTGATGGGTATAGAGGTTCCTGCCACAACGTGCAGGGCCTGCCGTGAGGCGCAGGAGACCCTAATGCACTTGCTATCAGCATGTCCAGCATATGTGGTCTTGGCTTATATGCATCGACATAACGCTGCCCTGAGAGTGATATATTACCATCTACAGCACTCTTACAGTATTGACGAGACCCCGATGGCGGGGAATGAGAAGTGCTGAATTTTTTGGAACTATTCGTTTCCCACCCTCAGGCTCATACAAGCTAATAAGCCTGATGTAGTCCTCTTCGACCTTCAGAGCAAGACGATATTTGTCATGGAGTTTTCAGCTCCTGGCGAGACGAATATCGTCCGAAAAGAAGAGAAAAAACGGATAAAATATCGAGATTTTCTCTTCGAACTCCGTAGACTCTATCCAGACCAACCTGTCAGGATGGTTGTTCTGATTATTGGAGTCCTTTGTGGTGTGATGTCGTCTCTACTCTTGAATCTCAAAATCATACCGGCTTGCCGCACTAAGATAGAAATCTTAGCCGTACAGATGCAGGAGGGTGTCATTCTTGGCTCACTGCGCTTGCTCAGGGCACATGACACTCGGACACAATGATCACTTACCCCAACAGCTATCGAACCTAAAACCTTGAAATATGCAGGTAGGTTTTTTGTATAGCGTGAATGAGCATTAAGAAAGGAAATCAAGAATTTTCACCCCCAAAGGGGGAAAATAGGGTTCAAAGATTGTATTGAAATTCGTCAGTTTTGAAGTTGGAAACCTGAAGTTTTGGGTTAATGAAAAAATATTGTAACTATTTGTTCCAAATGGTAGGTATATCAAGAAACTTTATATGACAAACCAACTTATATGCAGGCAAAGCCGCGGGCAATACCTAGTAATCAATAAACGGGAAAAAGTTTGTCTCAATACGCTAATCCACCAGAAGTAGAAAAGATCTGTCATGAAATTGCAATCAGGATCCAGTGATGTCCAATTACCATAACATTGTAATTCAAAAAGCTCAAAAATCTCTTCACGTTAAGCAAACTGAAGGCTAGATTGTCCGAGTCAGACTGAATTAATTTACATAGTTTAAGAAGATTTACCATATACCTGACAGTGTCGTAAAGCTCTGGTCACTTCAGAGCCCAATCATGTTGGATAATATCACTTGTCCATGTTCAATAATATTACTTGCTTATGTTTTTAAATTTTCATTAGATTATGAATGAGTACAGTAGTTAGGCAACACCCGGTGTATTTTTGGTTCAAACTTTTGAAATTTTTTAACTCCAGTTACAGAGCCCTATTGATAATTTGTTATATGGTCCATTTTAATTTTTATGTTTATATCTGGTACCTGTTGGAAATTAATGCTATTTATCTATAGTAAATTACTAAAAGTACATTAAAATTAATTAATTCATTCATATTCATCGATATTCATCATCATGATATTCTAAATGCAAATATTTTACACAATGTTTTACCAACAATTACACAGGCCTGCAAAAAAAACTCTAAAAAAAATTGTTTTGATTTCGTTAACTGATAGTTATGTTGTTGTTTGCACTGATTTCAAAAATGATTTTGTTTTTATCTATCACGTAAGGTTTGCCTACAAAATAAGGATGAAATAATTGAAAAAGTACATAAAACGAGGAATTGTGGATTTATTTTTATTATTTTAACATGAAGTAAAAGCAAAAAAAGAATGCTACATAGCTGAACTAAGTATAATAGCAAAACATAAGTGTTTGCACAGTGATTATAAGTCTTTGCCCGTCAAAGCTTATTCTGGTACTTTTTCGGCTGTGTTCTTATGAATTTTCCCTTTTTAACATCCAACAGTAGTCTGCCATCATGTTTAACACTTCCACCGACCTTGGTATCTGCGTTCCACTTCTTTCATGTCTTGATGGAACTGTTCCCCTTGTCTTTCTCTTGGGTCTTTTTCGTTTCCAAGAAAGCCTGTTATAACAAGTTTAAATGAATTCCAGGCATTTTTTCCTTTCATTTCCATTTTGGTGACAAAAGTTTTTTTATGTCAGGCCCAACGAAGACTCCTTCTTCTACTTTAGCATCGGATAGAGCAGGAAACTTTTCAGAAAGATATTTGAAACAATCTCCTTCTTTGTCTAATGCTTTCACAAACTGTTTCATTAGCCCCAATTTGATATGGAGTGGTGGAAGTAAGATTTTTTTAGGATCCACAAAACTTTATTTTTCAACATTTTTAACTCCAGGAATGAGACCCTTTCTTATTGGCCACACCTGCTTGACATAGTGTTGTTTCCTGTCACGGCTATTCCATTCACATAGGAAACATGGAAACTTAGTGTAACCACTTTGTTGACCTAGTAACATTGAAATACCTTTCAAGTATCCACAAATGGTCCACTTATGATCAGAGTAGCTGAGCTTATTAAGAACAAATTCAAGATTTTCGTAGCACTCTTTCAAATGGACTGCGTGTGTCCAAAAGGCACAGAAGCATATTGGTTCCCATTGTGAAAAAGTACATCCCAGCAGAAGTAGGTTTAGGGAGGGTGCATATAGACTGACACATACATGCCTTGTTCCAGTAGGAACTGGATTTTCCCAGTTTAGATTAGTTTTTTTATTGAAATAAATATATCGAAACCGTATTTTATCTTAGTTATACACTCACATTGTGTAGTAACTTGTTCATTATAAAAGCTCCATAATTTAGACTTAATTTACCGTTTATAGACCTAGGCTATATAATACAGAAACATCGAACCCATACCAAACCTAAAAAATCATTTAATAAGAAAATTTTAGGTGAAATTTGTGACTTATCTATAGGTGATATAATTTTTTTACTATTTTTTACTTGACTGACGACTGACATTTATTTTTTAAAGTTTGCATGGTTTTTGTTCGCAAATATCGCAAAAAACTATGGAAAGCATCAGCGACAGTGACTTCCCGAATTGTCCCTCTGACGAATCGCACGCTAAAAGGGTAAGAGAGCCAGGCTCCAACCTCTCTTAAATCAAGATGCATGAAGATGCATGTCGATAGTGACTTTGAAAATATGTCTTACAAAATTTTCAATGCATAAGCTGCTGCTAAAGCACAATTTTTACCTGTAAAATCAAAGTCGAGGTACGAAAATGCTTATGATTCAATCTCGAAATGAATGAATCAAATCCTTTACCTTGTGGACCTTGTTGAGAAATACAATTTCAGTGAAGAAAAATGTAAACATAGACACTTCCTCAAACTCTGTCATATTTCTTAAAAGGAAGAATGTTGGTTATAGAGTACCTAAAGAAATGAGAAGTCTGTGAGATCAGTAAATGATATTTCTGACGTTTCCTCTTCTCTTGAAATTCCAGACTCTTTCAATATACTTCACTGAAACAATTTGATTTACAACGAAGTTTTCTAGTAGCAACTTAAAGAACAACTTTCGTTGTTCTTTAAGTTTGTGCTTCAAAGGAACCCTACGTTTGTAAAGCTTCAATAATTTGTTTGGCTGTATTGATGGGGTTTATGTATTGTAAATGTGGAAATCTTCCGAAGAAGTGAGCATAACAGTGTTCCACGTAAGTGAAATTCTTACCTTTCATTAAGTATTTGTTTCGAAAGAATTTTAATTGAATGTTTGTATGAAAGTAGCTGCCTCAGGAAGGTATTTTTTTCCAGTTTCTGTCTGAAGTTTACTTCTTTGCATGATCTACATACCTACGTATAAAGTTACTTCCTTTACAATTCATTACATCTTTTTTTCTATGGAAAATTCCCACATTTTTCTGTATCAAGATGGATTAGTAGAAAGCCAAAAATTTTCTTTCCTAAAAATTAGTCACTCCTAAAAATACAACACTTTCAAATTAAACTTTTAAGTTTTCTACTTCATCTTTATACGAAAAATTATGGGGAACTTCCAGAGAGTTTATTTAGTACTTGATTGCTTTCTCCTTTCTTCGAAAGTTTTACACAATTTTTGGATCAAGATGGAGATTAAAACCAAAAAGCGTTTTCTCCGAAAAACTAATCTATCCTAGAAATATACGCCTTTCAATTTGAACACCACATGTTCTGAATGAATCTTTGGATATCAAGAATAATTAAAATAAAAAATTCATATAATTCAACCGTGCAGTTGGTTTACAGGTCAGAACAATAACGAATTTTGACATTCCACAGACCAATTACTATCTAAATGCGTTTAGGCTAAAGATTAGAGAGTACTAAACTTGATTGAATTGGAAATATTGAATATATTTATATCAGATAAGTAAAAGGCATTTCATACAGATTTTACGCCGACTCTCGACTAACCATGCCAACTGACTTAGTTCTGAGGTGTTTCCATACTCGATAAATTGAGATTATACAAACTTTCAAATGATGAACCAATGTTCATTGTTTTACTTCGCATGAACGTTTCTAACAACAGACGTTAAATGGGGATTTTTTTCATTCCAAAATTAGGTATTGTCCAGTTATAATAATTGGTCATCAGTTATGACGTGACGTCTATGTTAACTATCGAAACCGGATATCAAGTCTGGTTTTTGATTCATCATTGCTAATGCTCTAAAAGTAGACATCAATATTGAAAGAACCTTCTGCTTTCTTTAAGGATCGTTTTGATAATATTTTTTCCTGTAACTGAAGATACCACGAATAAAATTGTTTTTTAGGGAGACATCGAAGTACAACTTTCACACTTATATCACAATATAAAAATATATTATTATGATATTATAAAGCACCCTAATCACACAGATTCATAAGGCTCCAAGCATAACACTTTCAGAACCTCACCTACTAGTTAATAATAATGATAATATTCCCCTCATTTCTTACATGAATTATACACTTCATATTTGTGCCCCTGAGCTAATGAACTGGACACAAAACCTCCACCGAAATGTTTTTCCACTCATCCCCAAAAATGCTCCCATAACTTTATTAACCTTATCGAAGTATTAGCATCGTTATACATTCTTCCATGAATGAATATTTATATAAAAAAAGAGCAATGAAAAAAGACAAAAAAGTTAAGTTTCACCAATAAGATATTTCCTGTATTTTAATTTAAATTTTGTGAACGACAGACAGAGGTAAAGAGTTGTAATTGGTGCATATGTGTTAGGAATCACACGTTAAAAGGTAAGACCCCGTTAGTCGTAGGGGGCGCCGGTTACCGGAAAAACATATTTTAACAGATATATGGGGCAAACATATTAGTCAAAGAAAGAAAAAAATATAGAAATAAGCTGCATGTTAACATATGACTATAACGAATTTTATCTATTCAAATACCTACGTATAAATATATTTCCATCAATGCATAGGAAGCGTTCATAAATTTATATTACATGTTTAAACAGAATTATGGCACTGAAGAAACACGATATTCAAAATAAAGGATGTTAAAATACACCATAATTTTTTGGTTGCATCCAATTTCTTCTTAAATAAGAATTCTTATTTATTATTATGTAAATATTTCAGATGGTTACAACAATATCAACAGCATATAATAATAATAATAAATCAGCTTTATTAAAAATAATAAAAAAAATACAAAGAGGAACGAGAAAAAAAAAATACAGGAGATTTTGGTACTCATTGGCGAAGTCTAGCTCAGAGATACTCAACCTCAACCAACAAGCACCACTCCATAATGAACGTGACCATACAGAAAATAAAAAACAACTAACGGTGATTGACCAACGGAAAAATAAATAGAAAATATCAATAGCTTATTATCCCCTAAATAGTTGATAAATCAAATTGATCTGTTGCTTCATTTATTATTGATTTGTCCAATAAGCAAAAATTGAGATTACTGACTATCATAGATATATTTTGTATATTTGTATTTGAGTTTCACAGCACCGAAAAGAAATGATCTCTGAAACTGTGCGGTGCGATGTCGTGGCATGGTTAATTTGGTTTTATTTCTAATATTTTCTAATTTCTAATATTATTGAGTGGAAGTCTCATCCAGAATTGGTTTCTGTATTGAAAGGGGAGACTGAGGAAGAGTAATCAATTAAACAAATTATAAGACAAAAATTTACATTGGAAATGAATTTTAGGGGTTGCGTTTTCCACCCCTTACAACCATGGGGTAAACCAAATAAATTACTGGCTAAGTGTCTTCTTGATAGTACAAAACGCCAGGTTAATTTCAATATTGTAACTTTTTCAGTGCTTGTGAAAGAAATTGTTATACAAATTTTATGTACCCCCTTTAAGGGGCTGTATCTTAACAAGGGATGATCCAATGAAGTTTCTTTATATGAAAGATCCCATCTTTTTTTCGATGAGGAATCCCCTCCTTAAATGTATCCTACATCAGAATAACATAAACAACATAACATATAACATTTCCAAAGTTTTGTGTAATTTTGGTGATAATATCACGATAAGTATTAAGTAAGTAAAAGTAAGTAAAAATTATTGCACCCCGAGAGCTATCTTGGAGTGCGCTGCCTATAAAGTTGGATTCACATGCAGATAATGTACCGTAATATTGTTCATCTTAAATAATTCTAAATAAAAGTCCGCGATAGCATATACCTACCGAACATGTGGTAGCCACTATATGCAAAATACTGAGCCATGGTTTTTTTGCAATGCACATTTCAGAATATCTGTCAAATTCTTATAAAAAATGATTCTATTGTCTTTTGCGTATTTGATATATATAAACTTGGTCTTTGACATTGAGTAATTTGGATTAGTCGTTTAAAAGTTATGGCGATAATATTAACTTGATGATGCGTTGCGTCTACTGTAAGACGACGGGGAAAATGCACGGGGGTAGAGGGGCGGTATAAGCAATGAAGCGCCATCGCCAAGAATGCGACCCGAACGCAGGTAGACATAACTCAATTCTCGAAGCTATTGACTACTTTGTGCAGTTGGCATATTTTTTTAGTTACTTTATTTTAAAATAAAAATATAAAGTTGTTTAAAATGGTATGTCACGAAACTTAATGTCACAAACAAAATTCTGAGCGGGCGAACCGGCGGACAAAAACTAGTTATGCACAGCAGACGAAACTAGTAAGAGTTATTTAAATAACCTCGCATCCCGAAAAACTTATTAGGCAAACAAATATTTATAGTTTTGTTCTTCGTTTTTCTTCTTCCACAATGACCAATCCTGGTGAACGACGTTGATAAGAGAGATGATATTCAAGAGGGAGTTGCAGACATTACCGTATGGTGTTCCAGAGATTAATCAATCGAGTTAATTCAATAAAATATAGCCGATGATGATGATTACATCCGACGGAAGTTAGTGGTTATTTTACTGATGCGACGGCCAACACTGGATTGAATTAGTGGAAATACAAGTAAAAGTTATTTGCGCTCTGTATTGAGAAACGTCTACGATTTCGAACTGAAAAGGGAATATCGAATATCTTTCAGGAGATACTATTTTTTTGGGAGAAGAAAGCTTTTTCTATCTATCTATATTGAGCTATATTGCCCGGTGACGAAGAAAAGAGTAGACAATAAGCAAAGAATTAACTGGATTACAGACGATGTCATAAAATTGGGGGAGGACCTGAAAAACCTATTTTGGTTATCCAGAACGAGTGAAAACTCAGATTCACAATTGAAATATAAAGCAACAAAAAAAGAATTCAATTTTAAGATAAATGAATCTAAAAAAGCGCATTTCCAAAATACATTGACTGAAATGACTTCCACAAAAAAACAGAAATATATATGAAAAACTGTCAACAAAAACTTAGGGACCCAATCAAAATGAAATCAGTGTTGCAGGAAAATTTTTTAATGAAAAACATGAAATTGCCACAGTCTTTGCTGAACATTTTGCAACTTCAGTAAAGAATGAAGTAAGAAGAATTCACGAATTTTAATTTTGAAAATTTCAGATCAACGTATATAGAAAATACGTTTTATCTTCTTCCAGTGTCTGGTCATGAAGTACTTGAAATAATTCGTTCTCTCAAAAATGTAAATTTCATAGGCGTTGATTGCATTTCCACCAGAGTAATTAAAAGTATTGGGCCATGTATAACCTAGCTTATCTCATTCGATAAACGTATCAATTGAATCAGGAGTCTTTCTGGAATATTTAAAAATCGGTGTTGTTACCCCTATTTTTGAAAAGGGTGACCCCCATCTAGTTGAAAATTGCAGACCCATTACGGTACTGTCAGTCATCAGCAAAATTGTTGAGAAATGTATCCATAGTAAAATGCTTTCCTTTCTGGATAAACATAAAATTATTACTGATCACCAAAATGGTTTCATGCCAGGTGGATCGACGGAGAGTGCGGCTGTTTCACTTTCCAATTTCATATATTCTTCGTTGGATCAAAAAAAGTACGCACTTTTCTTCGATCTATCAAAGGCTTTTGATTCAATAAATACAAATGTTACTTTATCTAAATTAGAGAGTATTGGATTCCATGGTAATTTCTTGTCATGGCTGTCCTCATATTCAAAACATAGAAAAATATTGGTGAATATCGCAGGATGTAAATCTTCTCTAAAAGAAATGGAACTAGGTGGTCCTCAGGGTTCCATATTGGGGCCGTTGATTTTCCTGTGCTATATAAATGACATGCAACGTCACGTAAATTCCAATAATATCATTCTATATGCGGATGATACGACAATAGCTACGGAGGCCAACTCTCTCGAAGAACTGGAGGTTAAACTCCAAATTTTGACTGAAGAATTCTCGTGCTGGTGTCGTAGGAATTATTTAATTATCAACTGCGAAAAAACGGTATGTATTCAATTTTCCAATAGAGTGACGGCCTATGAGCCAGTGAACAGCTCTCCCAATATTGAGTTTTCAGAACAGACAAAGTTTTTGGGAGTATATCTCGATAAAGACATGAGCTGAAAGACCTATATTAATTATGTTATTAAAAAGTTACGTAGTAGTTACTATGCGATTCTACAGCTGAATAATATTCTTTCTGCAGATCAATTACTCAGTGTTTACTAATCCTTAACTTATTGTC
>WOGP01009865.1:0-10541 GCA_015342065.1 Leptinotarsa undecemlineata
ATTTTCAGGGTATGGACAAGATGTTTTTTGTGTTCCAGAAAGTCTAATTGTTGGATGCTTTCGGCTCAAGTGTTTCTTTAAATTGGAAACAGAAGATTTGTAGGACAATATTTGCCGGCAGATGGTACATTTGGCATTATAAGCATCAACAGCAGAAAAAAAATTGCAAATTGGCTTTTCTTATTATTATCCGACATGATTGGGATGAAACTAAAAATATTCTCTGATAAACTTGTACAAGACACCGTGCGCTCTACTCTTTCATATTTATTCATTCTGACTTCTGACAGTTGTGACTCGCTATTAAAACGAAATGATACCAAATTACCAAATACCAAAACAAGTGGGAACCTAGATACCCAGAATACGTGAATCGTTCGTCGTGGGGTACGTTTACGTACAGCCCATCCTCACGTGATTACGATACCACCGGTAGTAGGGAGTACGAGTGGAAGTGGAACTGTTATGTTAGATGTTCTTAGCGCACGGCGCACTCGGCGCAGCGGAACAACTAGTATTTTTGGAACAGGTATTTGTAACAGGTATGCGTCTGTCACTGAAACAGGAGATACCTGTTCCAAAAAAATATTGGGATCAGCAATCCCTAGTCTAGTGTCTAGTCTAGAATGGACGATTCCAGTACCCCTATTCAGGTTTGCCACTATAACATTTTCGGGTCTAAATCGACCGACATTTTCTAGTCCTTTTTTGGAATAATTCGAAGTCGGAACAGATAGAATTTGTCCTAGATGTTCCCGCATACATGAATCGAAGTATTAAAGTTGATATGGACAAAAATGAAAAATCCTAGGGAATTTTAAGTTTGTACGTTGTTTAATAGTGATAATCCTGTCAGTTTACCGTCACATGTCATACACCATTTGACATTTTATTGTTGTATTCACTTATTGTTTATTGTATTCAGTAGAACAGAATCGTTTTGATAGAAAAAGTATAACCATCTTTGAAGTTTTGCAACTGAATGGTCTTCAATCAATGAATAAAAAATAAAATAAAAAAAGATATCATACAACACCTACAGAATACACTAACAAGACTTAACTACTCGGCAAAGAGAAACTGAACACTGAAATGCCATATTTGTAACAACAGATAAACATATATAGGTGACAAGTTTCGAACAATTGAACAATCTAAAAAGTAAAATTCCCTAGGATTTTTTATTTTTGTTCATATCAACTTTAGTACTTCGATTCATATATCCTGAAACATCCAGGAATCTGTAAAATTAAAAATTATATTTGTTCCGACTTAAAATTATTCCAAAAAAGGCCTAGAAAATGTCCGTCGATTTAGACCCGAAAACTTTATGGTGGCAACAATGACTAGGGGTACTGGAATCGTCCATTTATCTTCAATAAGACATACAGCGACATCTTAATCATTTAGTTTGAAGTAGTTACGGCAGTGCTGCTCTCTCTCGAATAAATAAAATTTTTTCTCTCCTTCGGTTCCTCGGTAGAACCGAACTTGATCGATTTCTCATTTTTCTTTTATTATTTGGAGTGAGCCTGCTGTGGTCGTTGTAAGTAAGGCTTTGTAAAATCTTCAAACATCATCAAAAAGTATAACTAATCTTTCACATATTTCTTGAATATAGTAACTATTTCTTAATTGCCATCTGATTTCATAGTTATTTTAGCAAAATTTGTATATGATGATAGTAGTTTTTTAGGTTATGAACATTTTTATTTTCAGATCAAAATGGGTAAAATAATGAAATCCGGTAAAGTCGTATTGGTCCTTGGAGGCCGATACGCTGGAAGAAAAGCAGTAGTCATAAAAAATTACGATGATGGGACGTCAGATAAACAATATGGACATGCCGTGGTGGCTGGAATTGATAGGTACCCTAGAAAAATCCACAAACGTATGGGCAAAGGAAAAATGCACAAGAGGTCCAAAATCAAGCCCTTCCTCAAGGTAACTTTTTTTTAGGTTTGATGTAATTAAGTGTTTGAGAGTTGAGTCTTACCTGATATTTACTTTAAATTTATTTGCACTGTTGATTATTATACAGAGAATTTGTTTTACAAAGAAGTTCAGAGCATGTATATGATTTTTTTCAAATAGGAGCTTTAAGTATGAGCATTGATTTACACAGAAATTACGGGAAAGTGTAGAATATGGTAGAGTACCTGATTTTGTTGAAATTTTCAGGGAAGCTTCAGAATGTCCTGAAATGGGCTAAATGTTGAAAAGTTTTGGACAGGAATAATTTTTTTCATATAACAGTCTAAGGGTTCAAACAGAACACAACAAATAAGTAACAGAAAGTACTTTTGTTTTCTGTAATTCAATGTTTATATGAAAGTACCTTTTTCGAGAGTACTTTTCTTTCAGTTTGCGTCTGAAAGTTACATCTTTGCATGATCTACACATCTTTTTATAGAGTTACTTGTTTTTAAATTGATTGCTTCCTTCCTTTTTCTAGAAGAGTCCCACACTTTTTTCTATAAAGATGGACAAGTGGAAATCCAAACTCTTTATTTCTCATAAAACAATTTTACACATATTGTCTTTCAATACTTATTGCAGTGCGGGTTTTATAAGAACAATAAACATGAAAATAAATACTAGGCATATTTTTGGGGCTAGATATTGTCCTTAGATAATTCAAATTGGCTCCAGTCATGGTGAATCACCAATAATAATAATAGGATAATCTGTCCCCCCCCCAATTATTAGTAATAATGAAAACAATCCCTAGAAACTATATATTTTGAATTTTTACAACTGATACCTCTGTGAAAAATTGGAGCTAAGAGAAATAATGATCCGTTTATTGGATGTGGTACGTTTTTTGCGGGTTTATAATTTCCGCATTTAAAAAAATGTCTATTTCAATTGAATTTTATCTATTTGTAATTCCAAGCAGTTTTCAATTTTATTGTAGTTAATGTACATGTTGAAACCAAAATATTTTAAAACAATATTTGTGATCACTATTGTACATATATCTGCGAAGGTATTGAAAGACCAAAATTAAGAGTTGAGTGTGAAAACAGTTACAACCACACATTCAATAGCTGTATTCCAAGAATTTTATGATTAACCAATAGTAAGAATGATCTTGAGATGTTTAACATCTCCTTGCATCATTTTAAAACTCAAATACGAAATACCCTGCTTTAATGTTTTAGGGTATAGTTTAGGTAGTATATGTTTTATTGTTGCTAATTGTTTTTTATTTGTAATTCAGAACCTTATCTGATTTTATTTTAATTATAATTCAACATTATAATCTATACTTTAAATGGGCATGCACTTAAGTAAATAAATAAACTCTTAATTTGGCAAATTCACAGATGAATTAAACTATGCAGGGTTTTGTAACACATAATTAATAGTTTGTCAGATAGTTTGGAGTGATAATACCTGTACCTGGATTAGGTAATTTGTTGTTAACATCCATTGACTCTTTTCTACCTGCTATCATGCTGTTTGCATCTTAGGATGGGATTCCATATTTGATCGAGGTTCACCGCTTCTTTTCTGTGGAATTTATCCTTGTGTTTGTGGATCTCCCGTACCAGTCAGCTATGGTGGTGAGCACGTGTTCTGCTACAGCTGACTTGTCTGTTTGATCCAGCCAAGTGACCTTGAGATCGAGTAGATACATTGTACCAGAGATCAACAAAGCCATGAAACTGAAAAGTTATACGGTTCAAAACCGGGAGAAGGATCAGAGGTTGCATACGCGTATATATTGTATATCCCTAGGATCATAGACAGAATTGGAAAACTTTTGGAGAAACACAACATTACAACATTTTTCAAAAGCCTCAGGTAGGCAAAAAAAATATACCTTCTCACAAGTGTACCCATACCGTGCACTTGTGGGAAGATATATATTGGAACCACCAAAAGATCTATGGGAACGAGGCTGAAGAAGCATGAAAGAAACTGTAGACTGTGTCAAATGGCCAAGTCAGCTATGGCAGAACAAGCACTTGGTGAAGGAAACTACAGGGTTTTGTTTGGAAACACAAAACTCATTGCCGCCAATCAGGGATTCTATAGGCGACTGGTACGGGAGGTAATAGAGATCCATAAACACATAGATAATTTCAACAGGAAATATGAATTTCTGTTCTAAGAAGTTCAAGGAGTCGTCGGATAGTAATTCAGGATGTATAAACCTCTGAAGAAGCTAGCCATTCGCGCCAGCAAAAGTCAGGGACAAATTCCAAAAATCCACGGCACTCGAACCGGAAAAATAATGATACTAACATTTTTAGTGAAAAATAGCGACACATTGTATATCATGGAAGAATGTTTGTTTATCATTTTGTTGAATGCTTCATTTATAAACCAATAAATTGAGAAAAAAAGAAACAAATTATCTATCAATCTAGTGATTGACTTCAACTAGTACATTAATTGGCCGTGTGGGGAACAAAGCTAACAAAAAGTAAAATTTACAGTTTTTCATTTTGAACAAATTTGACATGAAAAAGTGAAGTTCGTTTTATGCATATTATGTTTTTGTATTCAAAATCAATAACACCTAGTACAGTTCTCACATCAGACTTCTGAATTAGCAAACATGATATTGTAAAAGAGAAACACTCCTGGTCATGTTCTATTCATTTCTTTATTTAGTGGCCAAAAAAAATGAACGCACACAATAAACGGATATGAGCTGCTATTCAATCATTTACCTATTTGTAATTTATTTTTTGCCTTCGATGGTCACTAAGATTGGTAGTTGTGATTTTTCAATTTTCTTAAGGCAATTATGCTAGCTTCTATTTCTGGTCTAAGAATCATCAAGGAGACTTAATTTTTGTTCTTGAATTTATAAGTTCCACCTCTAGATATACAGTGTTCGGCACACAAAATGAAACAGATTGAATATTATCATTACAAAACGAGATACATTTCTGTCATAACTTCCTTCCTCTCCTTTAGTGATCATCACCTTTAGAATTTGAATAGGGAAGGTACTAAGTGTGACACATCATTAATCAGGTAATTTTATATGAAATTCGTCCAAGTGACTTCATTAGGTAACTTTTCGTTTTGGCGCTCTTTCACAGTAAAATCAATATCATATAGTAACTACAGAAATGCTCCATAATGTCAGGCGTTTCGAGACTATTCTTGTGCATGACAGTTAATGAAAAACAGTTAGGGCATCGAACATATACTGTGAAATTATGTAGTTTTGATTTTTTTTTTCATTATGCATGGTTTCCCTTTTTTGGTTCATACCGTGTCCATTTTTTTTCAATGTTTGTCATTTTTTTATCTTACAAATGAAGTATCATAATTTAAAATTCGAAACTGTTTTTCTCGCAAGAGGGTGAGAAAATGAAAAGTTACATAGTGAACAGATACATGGACCTTGCCTTTTCAATGATGTGTCAAAACTGTACTTTCTCTATTCAAATTATATGAGTGAAGATCACCAAGGGGGACGGGACAAAGTATGATAGAAAGATGACCCTTCGAATAAAAAATTTACCTCTTTTCAATTTTTTATTTTTCAACAAAAGTGTTCTAAAGCTATTCAATCTGTTTTGTTCTCGTTGCTGCACAAAGAAGGGCAAAACATTTTCTGTATTGTCTTCTATGCTGGTTCTCGACCACTTTTTGTGATAAAATAAATGTGAAGTTAAATTACCGAAAATCACTTTTGGTTAACTGTCTTATATTATTTTCTGAGAATCTCATGGACTCATTAAAATCGTTAACTTTAAAAGACACAGTTTTTCTTTTGACCAATTGCTGATCCAATGAATATTACTGGAGTTTTTTTTCCTGGGCAAATGTTAAGGAATCGCTAATTAACAAATCATGGAAGAATTTGCACCCTGGATTTCTAACTGATAATGCCGAACCAGAAGAAATATTTCATCAGTTCGGAGTTCGATATAATATAAATTGATTTGATAATCCTGCAAAAATCAAAAAGATTAACCGAAAATAACAATTTTATTAAACAAAAAACTGAAATTACAAAGAAATAACATACAACAACAACCAAACAAATGAAAATTGAAACATTGAAAGCTGAAAAAATTGAAAAATTAAGAATATTAATAACAAAAAATTAAAAAATTATAAAAAATGAAAGATTTCGATTGTTAGTATCCACAATCGTCTTCGGGTGATAGTTATCAGTTATTCACTGTTTTTTTGTAATTTTTTGTTATTATTATTTTCAATTTCTTCAGCTTTTAATTAATATTTAAATTTTTATTTGTTCGGTTGTTGTATGTTTCTTTGTAATTTCAGTTTTTTGTTTAATAAAATTGTTATTTTCGGTTAATCTTTTTGATTTTTACAGGGTTATCAAATCAATTTATATTATATTTAGACAATGGTAGTCCGAACTGATGAAATACACCACGAAACATTGTCAACCACCTTCAAACAGAACCAGAAGATGATGTTTCTTTAGCCCAACTTTTTAATAGGTCGAGGGGACCCAATAATTGTCTCAAATAAGTGAGGCAGGAGCTCAAGAATGAGCTGCTGGTGGTGCTGAAATCAAGTTACAAAGATATGAAGTGTTAACCGACGAGGAGATTGTGCGACCGACAATGTGTGAGGACGATGAACAAAATGAAGACAATAGCGTTGAAGTTTTCGCCTCAAAAATAGTTAGTAATTCAGAAGCAGTAGGAGCTTTAAACACTGAAAATTATAAACGGAAGAATATTACAGACTTTTTCAAAAATAATTAACTAATGTTTTATTTTAACTTAACTGTTTTTCTTACATGATTGTAATTTTGAACACGTACATTTTAGTCTTTATGCTTTAATTTAAAAATTGATTGAAGAAACTAAGGTTAAACTGTGTTTTATTACTATTGAATATGGCATACTATAATCCGGAAAGGGTCTTGTTTTTGCCTCTCCGGATTAACGAGGCCCTTTTAAATGTATCTAAGCCTTTTTTACAGTATTGTTAAGATTGCTGATTAATAATTAATATTCTTTGTAAGAACACAACTCTCAGATATTAGATTTATATTCCAATAATACATACATTTTAGGTTTATATTCCAGTAATGCACTTTGGTTTACAAGACTTATAATTATACTCCTTCCTGTTTATTTAAAATACCCTTTTTTGCAGGTGCTCAACTATAACCATTTGATGCCTACAAGATATTCAGTGGATTTGGCTTCGGACTTGAAAGTGGCGCCCAAAGACCTCAAGGATCCAGTGAAGAGGAAGAAGATTAGGTTCCAAACCAGAGTTAAATTTGAAGAGAGATACAAACAAGGAAAACACAAATGGTTTTTCCAGAAATTGAGGTTCTAGATTCTATAAATTTGACCATTTTGTAATCCAACCACCTTTTTGTTCAAATAAATTGTGGAAAAAACAATTTTGAATTATGGATTTAAAAGTAATGTTGAATTTGTATATATGAAAACAACAAGACTGTTATTAAACACTCACTATTTTGATTTGGAAAATATCTGGAAACAATGCTGATTCTCAAAATTTGAGAAAATTTAGGTTTATCGACACCTCTAAATTCAAAATTGATCTTGGATCTGATGCTATTTGAACTTATGATTCACTTTACTAGTTTGTTGCAAACAATGTGCTTGGGTAGAGCGAACATCGAACTGCTATTAAAAAAAAAAAAAAAAATATTGAATCAAATTACACACTCCACCCAAAGGTGGAGTCCAGAATATCTTTCCTGTTGAAGTGAAACCCTCTATATGCTCAATTTTTGAGAAATGAGGTTTTTGGCTTTCTACTACTCCATCTTGATACAAAAAAATGTGGGAATCTTCCAAAGGAAGGAAGTAATCTATTTGAAAATAAGTAACTCTATACATGGATGTGTAGATCATCCAAAGAAGTAACTTTCAGACACAAACTGGAAGAAAGCCCTCCTGAAACAGCTACTTTCATATAAACATTGAATTACATGAAAGAAAATAATATTTTAAAACAAACACTTTTTTATGAACACCGAGATATACAGAAGATACTTTTCTCTACTCAGTTTGTATTCCAAACATTCGTTATGAATTCGTTTGGAATACAAACGGTAGAGAAAAGAATCTTGTATAATTCAGTGTTCATATAAAACTATTTGTTTCAAAAGAATTTTTTTTCCGTGTAATTCAATGTTTATATGAAAGTAGCTGTTACTTTTTTGAATAATCTACACATTAATGTATAGAGTTACTTATTTTCAAATTGATAACTTCCTTTCTTTCTTTAGAAGATCCCACATTTTTTTTTGTATCAAGATGGAGTAGTAGAAAGCCAAAAATTATTCAATCCTAAAAATATAACGCCTTCAATTCATGCTCAGTTTGTAATGATGGGCATCAAATTTATACATTCCCTTAGTTTTTATTAATGGCAGTGGTGAATGGTCGAAGCATGTAGATGATGTTTTGAACACACAAGACATTTTGCCTCCAGATTACATTCTGCAAATTTTGTATATATGCATCATACTTTCTTGCATTTTGGCAATGTTGTTTCTGTCACAAACTGAATCAAATTCTTAATTCAAAGCATCAATACAAGATGTCCGTAATATGAGCTAATCTGCTTCTATAGCAGTCCATCTTCAAATTTGGTCTTCTCGAACTCATTAAATTGAATGGTATAATAATTCCTAAAGTTTGTGGTTATACTTGTAACATCTAACTAATCATAATAGCAACTGGTCCCGCATATTGAATTCTAAACTTGCAGATCCTCTCTTTCATGTATTGAATGAGATCGATATTCTCTTAGGTGCGGATGGTTTCCCTGTCACTTTTAGAAGTGGATACTTTCCTGGAAAACCAGGTGAACCCACTGCATTTCACACTATTTTTGATTAGCTCCTCGTAGGCACTATATCCAGTTATCCGATTTCTAATTCACTTCTCTGCTTTGTTCTCGAGGTCCTTCGCTTGACTTCCATTTCAAATGTTTTTGAATAATAGAAGTGCCAAGAATTTGTAAGATGACCCCTGAAGATAAAATATTACGTAAAACCATTAAATATTGTGTGAAACCATTAAAAAATCTGGTAGATATCATGTCTCTCGCCTTTTGTTACATCGAATCTAGGTTTTCATATTCTTGAGACGATGCCTACGGCCGGCTGTTATCTTTCGAAAACAAATTACGGATAAACTTCTTTAGTCATGCAATACTACAGTTTTAGAAAAATCGGTCCGCGGATATGATAATACTTATATATGTAATATTTGGCGTGTGTCGATACCTGTAGGACTCCCCATGTTTGCACTGTGAATTTTGATGGGAGTTACACTCCACAGTCTTCATGCTCGGTCGTGGAAGATGGTTACCGCACAATAAAATCTTGATGCTGCTGGGTCTGAAGATTTTGTACGGATCTTCCACGAGTTCCGCAACTTCGGTGATGAACCAAGGCGTCGCTTAGGGTTCTATACCCAAACTAGGTCACCGGTTTCAAATTCTCCAGCATTCGTCTTGATGTCATAGGTCTTCTTCATCCTATCGCTGGCACTTCGGATGTTCAGACGGACTCGTTTATGGATGTAGTCCATTCTCTGCCGACAAATTCTTCCCTCGCAGTGTCTTGTTCTGGCGGCGTCCCAAATTTCAGATCGCAAGGAAGCCGTAGCTCTCGGCCCATTATAATACTGGCAGGGGTTTGGCCGGTTGACTCGTGCACTGCCGAACGATAGGCCAACAGGAACCTACCTTGGACAAGTGGCGGTTTATGATCTTATTCATTCGTTCCACCATTCCATTGGACTGTCGATGTAAGGCTGAGGTTCTGGTCTTTTGAATGTCCAAACAGTTTACATATTTCTTGGAACAAGTTGGACTCGAATGCAGCTCCAATGGGACACCGAATCGACAAATCTATTCCTTCACCAGGACGTCAGCGACGGTAAAGACTTCATGGTTGGGCACGGCATAGGCTTCCGCCCTCTTTCTAAAGTAGTCCATGGCTACTAGGATGTATTTGTTACCACGGTCGGACTCTAGGAACGGGCCGGCGATGTCGATTAACTCAAAAGGAATACCCACGTTATACTGGCGCATTGGAGCTTTCGGTCTTATCCGAGGTCCGTTACTGGCAGCACATTTTCTGCACCAGTCCTTGATGTCTGCTTGACGATTAACCCAGTAAAACCGTTGTCTTACTTTCTGGAGGGTCTTCGTTACTCCCAGATGTACTCCAATGACTCCGTCATGGATTTCTTTGAGCACCTCCCGTCGTCTGTTCCTGTGTACCACTGTCTGGCGCTTTTCTTCTCCACCGTCTTCAGACTCCAACACAAGCTTCAGAACCCCGTTTTCCAAGTTAAGGGGGTTCCATTGTGCGCAGTAGGACTTAACTGCTGGCGAATAACCTGCTACCTCCTGCCACGATGGTCTTCGATTACTTTTCTTCCATCCGATGACTAAACCAAGATCTGGGTATTTCTCTTGGTCTTTCTTGATTTTATTATCCTCCCAGTTGTCGTCTACAGCTGTAGTTCTTCAAATAGCTGCTTCCTTCTCTGCTGCTCGTCGGCAATGTGAGTATTCATCGGGGC
>WOGP01009866.1:0-10541 GCA_015342065.1 Leptinotarsa undecemlineata
TTCCAGTCTCTCTTTCAGGTCATTCACATACTCTGAAAGAGGTACCTCTTGAGATTCATCGAAAGGACTGCCACACAATACATCTATCGGAAGCTTCAGTTCCCTACCAGTTAACAACATGGTTGTTGAATTTGGATGTTGAATTTCAAAGTCGTAAGTTTGTAACTTTTCGACCTACCTAGCTTTTTGTCATTCTGGTATTCTAAAGCAGAAGAGCTACCTAAGTGCTGAATGGTCTGACCTGATAAAAAATTTACAGCCATCTAAGAAGGAGTGGTAGTGATCTACCGCTTTCACGACTGCGAGTAGCTTTTTTATAGTAAGGCAGTAATTTCTTTCGAACGTTCCCAGGGACTTACTAAAATAACTGATGACGACTTCTTCTTCCTCTTGTACCTTTGAAACTACGGCTCCTATTCCATGTTGGGATGAATTCGTGTCAAGTATAAACAAGCCTTCCCCCTTTGGGTATGCCAGGATCGGTGCGCTGGTCAAATGTCTCTTCAGGGCAGTAAATGCCTGCTGGCAGACCAAACAAAAGGTGTTCTCTTTTCATTTAAGCTATGCAGCGGTCTGGCGAATTTTCGAAAGTCCTTTACGAAACGCCGGTAACAGCTACACAGTCCAGTCGTGCTTGCTCTTCGCTGTTGACAATTCTTGCATTGCTTTGATTTTCTCTGGATCTGTTTCAACTTCTTTTGAAGATACACCATTTCCTGGAAGAGGCAACACTTCTTGGGATTCATGTGCAAATGAGTATTTTGTAGCCTTATGTGAAAACACTCCTCAAGTTTGACAGATGTTCGTCAAAACTTTTTCCGGTGATCATAATGTAATCAAGATAGACCAGGCATGTTTTCCAGGTAAGTCCTCTCAATACCAACTCCATCAAGCGTTCAAATGTTACAGATGAGTTGTACAATCCAAACGGCATGATTTACAACAATTTTAACGACAGCAATTTCTGAACTAGGGAGGCAAACACATATCTTTACTGGAAATATTTCGTAGGTTTTGTCCCGCATCAGAATTATTATTTCCGTGTAAACGAGAGCGAAGGAAATATTGTGAAATTGTAAATAATGAATAGGAAACTGGCTTCCTGGAGTATATGACACCCCTACAAAGCACGAGCATCTGCCTTGAAATCGATAGAATGTAATATCTTACGCCTCTTGGATTTTGAATTCTGAGAGGGCAGCAAGAGTGAAACTGGGTTGTTGCGGTTTTCCTCTTTGTGCTATTATGAATGAATAATTCTTTCGACTGAACACAAAATGGAATATTCAGAAATGAACCAGAAAGAATTGAATCGTGGTCGTATTATATTCATGGCTTCGTCGAATTGGAGTAAAACCCAGGAAAAATCTTCACCGCAAGAACTTTAAGACACCATTACCTACAATATCTACATCAAATGTTACATTATAAAGTGGGTTTGCCATTTCAAAATCTCTCCAAACTCATAATTAGCTATGAGCAAATTGTCGCTGTTAAAAATACATTAGCGACAGGATTCTGGATCGGTCGAACCGGAAAATTCGATGTTTATGCATTATGAAATATTACGGATCGCCTTAGTCCAATTCAGTTTATTGCACTCTGGGAAATGACCCACCGCACGAGAATATTGCCAACTACCAAGCACTTGTTTACAGGTAATGGTTGGTCTACATGGCGTAAAGCTCACGACGCTCGTAGACAGATTAACTGAGAACCAACACTTGCTCGCGACTAAAGACGCTCGTCTCCGGTTAGTTTTTGGGGACCTCATGCAATAATTCAGTTAGGAAAGTCATGATATAACAATACAACAGATTAGAAAGTAAAAGCACCTAGAGGCTGACTTTCGACCAAAGGAGGTCAGATGTCAATCTTGCTAAAGTGCCCATCAGTGAGTTGAGAACCGCTCCGGAGGAGCGTGGGTGGATGGACAAGATGGGATGTTCTGCACACATTGTGAAGATTTCAACTCAGGGCACTCAACCCGGGAGGGGGCTGGGGTGGCTCGTAGACGAGTGTGAGCACTTGTTTTTGTTTGACCTGGGAGAGGATGGCGCAGATATTTGAACTGGTATATCGATAAGCCGGATACACTATTAATCGGCCTACATACATGGGAACCTGGTTCGCGAAACTTGGTTCGCAAGAACCATGTTCAATATTTGTGTGTGGTTAACGAAACAAAATCGCTTCAATTTCTAACGAACTTGGTCTTCCATCGGATTAGAAAACATTCATTCGATTCACCGGCAGGGCGCAGCAAGTCCGTTTATGTGTATAGGAGGGGAACCGTTGTTCGTCATTTCCTTCAATGCTTGTGGTGACATGACGCATGAAAATTTTAAGTCCTCCAAGCTTCTTCCAGAAGCTAGGTAGCGAAGTTCGGCGATATTGACTTTCTCATGTGAGTTGTTTTCATATGTAGGGTGTCACATGTTCTAATAAATAATTGAATTATGTTGAATTGTTGAATAATTGATGTAAACTTTCGCACTGTTCTCCCTAAGGTGATAGAGATTGTGGTGGGTCCACTTCTCTCTCACGAATCCACTGCTTGGTCCATTGCAAAATTTTCTGCTTCTTTCCGGTAAAACCTCCAAACTCATATGATACAAAAATGACAGCTGCAATATTCGAAGACCTCATCCCAACTACTGGAATAAAACTGTTGAAATGGCGAACCGTCGTTTATTTACATTCCCCTCCATTAGTGTTGGGAGAGTGACGAACCAAGAATTTGGTTCGCTGAGCCAAGTTCAGCGAACCAGGTTCCCATGTGTGTAGGCCGCTTTAAAATTTGTATTGGAATGGAACTGAACGTTTCAATTACTTTGCTGAAGTCGCTACACTAACATTTTTTTCCACTTAGATGCCCGGATTCATCGCCAATAATGAGACGTTTTATGGAGGTGTAGTTTCTGAAACACTTCTGTAACATTGCGACATTGCAAACAGCATTGGTACTGAGGAAGGTAACATTTATATTTATCATTCAATAAAAATTTCATTGAAAAAACGAAGATCATTTGGAAGATCAGAACAGCACTGTTGTTTACCATTATCATCCGATATCTGACATCACCGCTTTGTTTGTTTACATACAAACTTTAAAATGTGGTGCTACTTTATACCTAATTCTATTTCTGACATATTTTGTTTTGCAGCACCGTACCTCTGTGATAAATTAAATTCAACAGCTGTGCTGAATTGGTTTATCAATTTTGAAGCACATAATCATAAAAATTGCGCTTTCTGCGCGATGTAAGTTTTCGAGTTTTAAGGGTTTATATAACATTGAATATCTACCGTATATCTTATGTTGCGTATGATGACTGTTTCAATTCATTATGGTTATTTGAAGTCCTAACTGGATAAGTAAATGATGATATCCTTAAAAGTGTTGTTTTGGTTGGATTTTTTCTTCCGTTCTTTTTGCCTGAAGAAACTGCTGGTTTTAATGATGAACAAGAACGAGAATGTTTCCTACCTATTCACCAAATTTAAACACCTGTTCATGCAGCTGTAGTTTTGTAAGAATGTGTCATCTTTCCCTACCACCGATTTCCTAGAGTCTTTAAGATCTACTAGATACTCGTTAGGACAACAAGAAGATTGTTTCTAATTCTAGAGGTTCTTGTTGAATACTCTTCGTGAGCAAAACAAAAGCAGAATCAATTCTCCTGACCACTCTGGATTGAATGATTCCGTACAGTCTATATCGTCTTGTGTTTGTAAATCTTTTGATTGAAAAATCCTCATCTGTTTACTTTGTAGTAAATGTTCAGGAGGTAGCAAAAACGTATGTGAATTTCTGGAACTTCAACTAGCGTTTCCTAATATTACTAATAACCAGTCCGTACAAAGCTTACTGTTAAATAATCTGATAATGGAATTTTTACCGGTTGATAATCGACTGTATTACCAAACATACGCCAAAATAACTGACTGTTATAAGAAAACAAGTATAGCCGAAGCACCAGTCAATCTAATAATAACACTGATGATCTTCAAACATGACTCAATCTCTTACGAAAGCACTAAACTCTTACGAAGGTTCGAAATATTTGAACACTTCAATCTAGCAGACCACTATTATAATCTTCATGCAGTCATTGTTCACTGTGGATCTGACGTTGAGTCTGGTCATTATTACGCCTTGGTCAAAGACAAAACTGACTGGTTTAAGTGAATTTAGTGGAGCCCCTGAAGACGCCCTACATTTTGTTTTATGAGAAAGATGATATTGGCAGATCAAGATCTTCGGATGATTGCTACGGGTTTTTCCGGATTTCCTGCAGCTGAAAAAGCAAATGCGCCACTGGAATCAATGAAGTCGCCCCGGAGCGGCAATTAATTTTTGTTGTTGTTTTATACTTTCATGATTTGTAATTTGGAATTATTAATTAGTTTATACAATAGAAAAGTACATATTTTTGTCTGCTGTTAATGATCTTTGTGAAGACTTTTAATTGAAGTTGAATACTTTTTTCTCTTCAACGGAAGATATCCAAATGTTTGTTAAATGATGGACCAATAGCAAGCCAGAAAGAGTTTTCCAAAAATGGCTGAAATACCTTTTGGCAACTTTGATGATTTAGCAAAATTAGTTTTTGAGATACTTGGAACAATATTTCGAACAAGATAATTCTACACACCCCAGCGACTTTTAGTACTTCATGAGGTTGAAATTAGACCACTTTCGGAATATTGATTACACATACTATATAAGAATCGCACGTTAAAAGATAAAACTTCGTCAATCCTTAGCTCACCCACCTTTAGACTGCTGAGGGTTGTCTTTCGTTAGGGGCGACAGCGGGTTGAAAAAAAAAGATTTTGAAGAGATATACAGAGCCTTTCCACACAAACAATCCTTGAAGCAACTAGGTTCTATCCAGAAAATAGTTAGTTGTTTGAAGACTCAGAAATTACAAGCGAACTTGATAATCCAGAGATTGAAGACATACATTACCTACGAGAGCGTTGTTACTGCTAAAACCTTTATAACGTCTCTACAGGGTGAGTCAACAAGATTCCCTCGGTCCATTGCTATCAGAGGAAACAATTTTTGATTTAAGTCTTTAAGGATACTTTGAGGAGTTAAAAAAATATGAAATCGAATGACGTCTTCATATACTAGGTGTTCCATTTAAAAAATATAACTTTGGTTGGCCAGGCTCGGCTGAATCACCCAGTATGCGAGAAAATAATTTTCAAAGATAGTATTTATCGATATGACTGCGAAAAATAGCAATTCGAAAAATTTTTTTCCCTGATAGCAATGGACCGAGGGAATCTTGTTGACTCACTCTGTATAATGCTGCCATGAAAAACAAGCCATTTTATGAAGTGCCATACTTAACCTACAAGAAATTATCACCAAAAGTTGGAGAGAGCCTTTGATTATAATTTTTCTTTCAATTTGCAAAAGCACTTAGTTGGTCACTCCATCTTGCTACCAAACTCGTAACATCGTCCCATTTATAACGTTTTTCTCAAGCGATTGGAGGAAATCAGTTCATAACAAGACGGGCTTTCGAATAGTCAAATTTCGCGATTTATCTTCGCAACCGGTTTAATCCCGACACAACCTTGACTTTGCTCGCTTTGAATTCCTTATCAGCTTTAACGCTGAATTGTAAACAAAATGAATCGTATTTTTAAACACTGCTAACATCATTATGAATCACAAAGTGAAATTTGTTTCAAGAGATTTACTACTCCTAGAGACAAATCTAGCCTTGAGCATTTGCGTAAATGAACAGAGAAGCAGGCTATATTTGAAAATACAGAATTTCGCCAATTTCGTTGTAATTACTTTCTAGCGTCAATCAATATGTCGTTTGTTGATCCGACTTTTGGTTTTCGAGATACCACTACCAATTTTGATTTCTTATACATGATGGAAGTGACCGATAGTTGATGAAAATCCATAACGTATTTTTTGTGAGATGTTTGCAATAATTCAATTGCAAAGAAAATAAAAAACACTATTCCATTACAAAATTTAAATATTAATTGAAAAAAAAGCTAACTATTGATATTTGATAGTTTGCATTTTTTCCTATTATATTCGAATTTGTTCAACAACAACAATTCAACATATAGGTACTTTCTTCATATTTGACTGCATTCCGTTGTTATTTTTTTAAGATATTGTTGTAAATCATGCCCTAAAGAAAATAACGCTGGCCGCCACTGGTAGCCATAAACCAATTGTGACGCCGCTAAGAGCGCCGTTCGCTGCCGTTCTAGATGTAGTAAGAATAATCGGCTTAGATGGAATTTCGAAGAATGTTTCGGCGCCTTCGATTGCCAAATATAAGCGCCATCCACTCGCCCATTGAGACAGTCAAGTGGAAGTGACAGTGCGGTACGCGAAGCGATCTAGTAAGGCGATAAACATTCCAATAATAGTTGAAGTTTTAGTAAGTGTTTATTGTATTTGAAGTGAAATAAAGTTAAGTTTGATTATTGTTAAGTGTAGTCAATTAATGGTCAACCCACTGAGTTCGTGGAATATGAAATGAATCGCGAAATTGTAAACGTGTCTCAAAAGTAAAAATTCATTAGCAAGATGAATCGGTGCAATTTAAAGAATTTAAAAATTCATCTAATGCTTGTACGCCTAAAATTGGTACCTAACCTAGACTCGATACTAACGTGACCCAAAACAACAACTTCTTTATCTTCGATTATGACTATTTCATTTGAGGAGTTTTTTTTATCTGCCACCGCTTTAAGTGGGGGTTACGAGTTTACGTTTATTCGGTTGAAATGCTTATGCACATTTTGGCCATTAAACAGCTGTGCAGTAATATTAGTGCACCTATCAATGTCTAACGAAGTTCAAATATAAATATTCATTCCGTAGTTGAATAGACTGTTGCAAAAAAACTAATAAGATGAAATGAAGATATTATAAAAGCAATATAAATTAGTCATCATTTCTACTTTCACCGGAAGCTAGAAAAAACTGGGGTAATATTTCTAATACGAGCATCAAATTCCAAATACAGCATAATTAACAAGCGAATAAAGTATTCCAAGAAGTAATCCTTCAAGGAAATGATAAGTACATGAAGAAAAATTAATACTTATTTAAAGTGGAAGAAATAAGTGGAAGTGAAGGCTAAAAATATACCTGCAAAAAATCATTGTAACTTTCAAATAACTGTTGAATGAACAGTTGATGTCAAACTGCTGATTTGTCTCTAGGCTTAGAAGCAGATGTTCGTCTCTAGACTGTTTTATAGAAAATCGGTCGATTTGACTGAAACTTCCAGATTATCAAGCGCTAGTTTGTTGTTCGAAAAACTCCTGGCAAACTTTGTCGCCCCTTCCTGGCCACCCTAGTGCAGAAAATCACCCCTAATAAAGGGCTCAACTATGTAGGGAGTAAAGAAATTGAAACTTAATAAAGAGATATGTGATATTGAATAAATACTCAAAATACTTTGGTAATTGTGAATCACATTGGCACATTTATGCTGCATATTAAAAAATATCTCAGAAACAAACTCATATGTTGAAGTCTTCGCCAAACCCCTTGCTCCAATTAATTGAAACCAACATTCGTTTCGACGGTCATCAGCCGAGAAATCTAGTCAACTTCTACAAAGGAAAATATATCTCCCATATAACATGTGGTAGAGTATGATTATCAAATTAAATTTTCGGTTCGGAAAAACTCTAAACATGCAAACAAAATGACCTGTTCCCCGCAAATAATGTACCTGTCAGCAACCTTGATTCTTTGCATTCAGCGATTCAAGGCACCTCCTCCTATTATAAACAAAAAATAAAGTATACAAAGAAGTGTCGACCTCAATTCCGACGCCTACGAAATTGCTGACAGAACTTCCAAGGAATTGCGAAATAAAAAGGTAATTAATTCGGCTCGGTTACGAGATATATCACTGTCGAGCAGTTTCGGAAGAAATTTCGACGAACTTTTCTCGATCCCGCCGACGTGACGTTGGGTCTATTCGAAGTTGTAAATCGATTAGAAAACCTTGTCTGTCTTCGACATTGCTTCGAGAAAATAATGTAATGCGATTACCTGCTCATCCTGATAATTGTACCTGTCAGATAATTATCTTGGGTTTTCGCTGCACTCGATGCAATTTTGGTGTTTCAATCACTGTGAATATAACAAAGTGTGGCGTAAAAGAGATTTGAATCATAAATCATTTCACCAATCTTCTTGGTGTTATCATTATTTATTTATTTATTTATTAAACGGCAAAGCCAATTTACAAAAACATATTTAACAACGTGTGAGGAATTACAAAGTATTTTTGAATGTTCATGTCTGATGTCTGTCTACATTAAAATTTACATTTACAATTGTACATAACATTTAGCATTTGGTGGAAATTGAGTAAAGATTTGCAGTCCTAGGAAAGTTTCTTTGTAAGCATAGAATCAAACATCTTAGAAATATCTGACAGATAACTAATATTTTTCTCATCTCCTAGTTTATGTATTGGTTTCAAGAAGCTATGTTTCCAATAATTTGGAAAGGTGTCTGGAGAAAAAATTTGATTGTAGATGTTTCGTAATGGGATAGACATTTGTGTATAAAAAATAAAGGTATCCCATCAGGTTCCGTTGTGAACTAAGATGAAACAGAGGGAACGTAATCTGTTATATCCGTAGCAGTAATACTGTTATTGTTGATATAAACTTTATTTTCAAAATTATATTCAGGGGTAAAATTCACTGTCTGGTTATTATATACAGTTGAAAAATAAGAGGGGAACAAATTGGCAATTTCAGAAGTACTATTACAGACATCATTTTCATAAAACATGGCTGAAGGTAACTTATAATCCTCCCTTTTACTCTGAATATGACCCCACAGGGCCTTTGGATTATCAGAAATATTATCTCAATTTTATTATTGTAATTTTCATAGCTTTACAACTGTCCCACAATTTACAGAAATTATAATAGCAATTAATGTTGCATCTTTCCTTATATTTTTTGTAAGTGTTTTTTTGTTAGAAGTTATGAATTTTTTCAAAGGATTGAATTTATGGATTGCCCGATAAATAATGTCATAAAAACAATTGATGTTGGTATTATTAACATCTGAGTTACGGAGAATATGATCCCATTCAACGTCAGCTAAAAAGTCATTTATCCCAATATAATTTCCATTTCTGAAATATTTCTCATATTCAGATTCTTTTGGAATAATATTCAAGGAAAATGTAATGGCAGTATGCCGAATACCATTTTTGAAGATTTCATCTGTAGCGCTTTGTACGGAGAAATGATTATTATATTAGAGAATATCAAATCTAGATAAACATTGGTACTATTTGGTATGGAATTCAGTTGGAACAAATTATGAAAGCTGAACGCTGAATTGGTATTCCCGGGGAGTTTTCATTACAGTTAACATTTAAACCGAGATTGTCATTAAAACATGTGGCATCCGGAATATTATAATCACCACATATAATAAGGTTTCACTAAGCATAATTGCTGGTAATAAATTCAGCAGTATAATGTGATCTTCATATAAACCAGAGGTTCTCAAACTTATTTTGTCTACTTCCCACTTCGAGAATTAATTATTTCCAAGCGCCCCCCAAATTGTTTTACTTTACATCTCAAGAATCACAATCGCAGTAATTATTTTAATAATTAAATTATGTGTGTCATGTGAAAATAAGACTTTCTGATGAGGGTGGGTAATGTAAAACACCATTTTTTAATATTAGGAAAACTTTTATTCATGTTATTAAAACAAACATTTCAATTTGAATTCTAAAACTAATCTAATGTGAAAGATGAATTTGATGATTTTTGACAAGTTTGATATTAGCAAATTTCTCTTTTTAGTTAGCAATGTTGCCACATCACTAAATCCACCTTCACACAAATACGATAATGGGAATGCTATCTGTTTAAAAATCTGTTTAAAACCTATTTTTCCGTTAATCAACTGCCGCTCCCATACGAACGACAACTCTCAGAAGTTGAGAAACTTGTGTGAGCTAAGGACTAACGAGGTCATACCTTTTACCGTGTGATTCCTAACACGGTACAATTGCGGGATTGGCTTTTGTTACCAGAATTCTTGGTATTCATTTTTCAATTGTATTTTTATTTCTTTGTTCGTTATCAGTTCTATGAGTTTTCTTCCAATTGAGGGATCCTGCTGTGTTGATATTTGAAATGTTGGCAGTAAACAAGCAAGTCAAATAGATTGTAAAATCGAGTCAAAAAGTTACCTCTTGATAACCAACGCACTTCTGTGTGAAATAGTAATCGGCTGAAATCTTCAACATTAACAATACAAAGCTTATTGAATAATCTGTCATTTAAAGAGCTTCTGTTTAAAATCTGTTTTTCCGTTAATAAGCTGTCGCCCCCATACGAACAACAACTCTCAGAAGTTGAGAAACTTGTACGAGCTAAGGACTAATGAAGTCTTATCTTTTAACGTGTGATTCATTGCAGAATCATCCCAGTTTCAACCAGATAAATTCTCCCGAGAAAAATATGTGGTCGAGACGGACAAC
>WOGP01009867.1:0-10540 GCA_015342065.1 Leptinotarsa undecemlineata
GCGCTCACCAAACTTACTCTTTAATAAATCGATTGTAACGTGTGCTGCATTGATTGTGGCACCGTTCTGTTGAAACCACATGTTGTCCAAGTCCATGTTTTCCAATTCAGGCCAAAAATAATCGGTAATCATGGCATGATAACGATCGCCATCCACAGTAACGTGACGTTCGTTATTTTCCACGATAAAATATGGCCCAATGACGCCGCCGGCATGCAAACGGCACCATGTGGATTTTCTCTAGACCAGAAACATATATTTTGCTCATTGATGAACCCATTGAGCCAAAAATGAGCTTCGTCACTGAAGATGATTTTGCGATGAAATTCATCAAATTGGCGCATCTTCTCCAGAGTCCAAATGGAGAACGGACGTTCTCCAATTCGGCTTCAATTCTCGAGTCAGTTTGATCTTGTATGGATGTAAACCAAGATCTTTATGCAAAATTTGCCATAAAGTGGTCTTGGCGATGCCTAGTTCTTTGGAACGCCGCGGAATCGACTGATTTGGATTGTTTGCTACGGACTCCTGAATGGCAGCGGAATTTTTGTCACTTCAACCAACCCGTTGTCTCACTGGTACGGCAGCATCTCACGATGAATATGTAGACTCAAATTTTTGCACTAAACATGTTATTGCTTGTCTACTAGGGTAAGCATAATGACCGAAAATTGGAGACAACGCTCTTAAAGTTGCGGTTACCGACTCCGAATTTCGGTAGTACATTTTTATAATTTGCATACGTTGTTCGTCCGTATACTTTATCATGATGAAAATGATGAGTTTACTAAAAAAAAGGAAAGTAACCTTTATATGATCAGTGAAATAGTGCGTTCACAAATTAAATTCAAAGTTGTCAAATACCTATTGGAGAACCCTTTATTTTTTCGCATTATAAGAGCATGAGCAGATTTCAACAAAGTATAAAACATATGGTCTGAAACTTATGGTTCGGTATAGCTACAAATTATTTGAGTTGGAAATGGGCCACCCTGAATATCTTTTGGAACAATGATTTTCAGAAAAATTTAAAAAACACCTCAACAATCAACCTTCAATCAATTGTTTTGCATTATCAGATGTTCTATGATGAACAGATTCAAACATAGTAGAATACGTTATGGTCTGAAGCTCATAGTTTGGAAGCTAAAAATTATTCAAGGTGAAAACGAGCCACCCTAAAAGAACTTCTGTACAATCTGTTACCTAGGTTTCACAGGTGTTTTTGTGAAGTATACTTCAAAAAAGTCTTATTTTGCCTAGTTTGGACTCGATATTCTCTTCATTTTGTTTTTGTCTCATTCAACAATAATGATTACCTACAAGGTGAAGTTACAATTGGTGTTTCTCTTTTCGTGAATTCTTGAGAAGCAATGGTTTATACGCTTCGAGAACAGACTGAAATAGATACTTTGTACTACCAGAATTGAAATAGTGCTAGAGATGCTGCCCTTATGTTCAATGGGAATCATCCAGGAAAAAATGTACGACACAAATACGTTTCGGAATTATTGAACAAATCTATGAAAACTGGCTCTGTTAACAAAGAACGTAGCGTAACCGGTAGGAGTTGTCAACAATGAAGACATTTATACTGCAGTTTTAGGGCACTTTGGACTAATGGAAAATTCGCAATCTCCCACTAAGTTATCTCAAAAATCAGGAATCAGTCATACAAATGTTATGAGGATCCATCATAAGTACAAATTTCATTCATATAAGATAAGACTAGTTCATGAATTGAACGATGATGATTTTGAAAGACGTATCAAGTTTTGTGAAAGTCTTACTGAACGGATAAACTTGTATTAGAATTTCTTGTGAAAAATTCGTTTTTCGGATTAATGTACATTCAGTTTGAATAAAGAAGTGAATCGGCAAAAATTGTCGATATTGGAGTGATATGAATCCTAATTTATACCGTCAAGTACATGGTCAACAACCTCAGACACTGAATGATTGGCAGGAAATTCAAGTGATCACTTCAAAGAATTTTTTTTATCGAAGATAATTTGACTAGTGATGAATATTTGGATATGTTGGAGCGTCGAATAATACCGTGTATCAGTAGGGCAATTGAGGGTGATATAAATTTACTCGAAAATGAAATATTTTTTCAGCAGGATGGTACACCTCCTTATTATGCAACTCCACTGCGACAATTTTTGAAAGATCATTTTCCTGGTCGCTGGATTGGTAAAAGGGGTCCTACAGAATGGCCATCAAGGTCTCCGGATCTCACTTCTATAGATTTTTCCATGGGGTCATTTGGAGTCTGAAGTGTATGAGATAGAATCAACAACAATAGAATATTTGAGAGAGAATATCATGAGGTATTGCATAGAAATAACTCCCGAGATTCTCAACCATGTGAGAGCGGCAATGGAAGTTCGTTTGTACCATTGTATGAAAGTTGTTTAAAACTTTTTTGAACATTTACTATAGAAAATTTTTTACTTCTCATTGTCCAGTCATCAGATTTTGAATCAAGAATTAATAACATTTTTTTTTCTAATTTATTACTTCCATATTTGACTCTAGAACGGATACTTCAAAGTGTAACCTCCTGTATAATTGTTAACCTTTTTTTTATTTTCCCTGCAAATCATTGTCTCAAAAGTTATTCAGGGTGGCCCAGTTTCAACTCAAATAAAATGAATAGTTCCCGAACCATAAGGTTCAGTTCATATGTTTTATACTCTGTTGAAATCTGCTCAACATGGAGCATCTGATAATGGGAAACAATTTAGGTTGATCCATTAAAAAAAATGTTGACATGCTCTGGGGTTGCGAAAGGGAAGTAACATCAAATGTGAATATGTTAAAATGTGTCCCCCTATATACTATTGTTGACGTGTTTCTTAATTGAATTATATTGAAAATATATAGTTAGAAATATATATTTTCAAAAGGAATATGACTGATAATTTTTCATATCCATACAGTATATTGTCAAATAAAAGCAAATGTTATTTGATAATGCAGCGATAAATTTTGGATGTGAACACAAAGTTAATTTCTGCTAATAAAGCTGACAACAACATCGTCGTCTTTTTTTGAACTTACGATGCGGCTATTGAGTTATTGGATTTTATTTTATTTCAGACAACTCAACTGGTAAAAAATACCTAGAAATCAGGAAATGTTAAACGACCTGTCGATACCTACGGTATCTGTATGGGATTCTCTTCAGTAAGGGATTATTTGGTTAATACATTTTTGAACAGGAGAAATGAATCAAGAAATCCAGTTGAATGTTATAATAGATGTCTAGGTTCAGAGTTATTGAATTTAGTTATGGCAAAATATGAAATTACACTACAACATTCCCAAATGGAATCATTCAGGAGACGTATTGATAGAGACGAGATGAGAATACCAAGAGGACGGATAAATACGTTTCTCAACGATGTTCATTTTGAATTACATAAGAATATAGGATGTCACGATTGAAGAAAATCTAATCCGTGCTGGTGGGCCGTAGTCGAATGACACCTGAAGTAGCAAACGTTTCGTCTGCTACTGCGGTAGATATCATCAGTAGTATGATAAAGGTCATATCTCGGAAGTCTCAGCAATAATTACTGGTAAAGTATTATAGAAAATGTATTTATTTGCATGGTATTTCAATTTTTCTTATGATTGACCATATAAAAAAATATGTTTAAGTACTCCTAACGATTTTTCATGATATACTTGAATCAGTTGGAAACGGTGTTCGGGTGATATGTTTTGATGTATAAATAAATTTGAAATTCATCCGAAATAAAAATGGACCTATACCTAAGTTGCGATTACATTCTTACGATTCCTGGATGTTATAATATGTAAATTATTGGTATTCACGGTGGATTTAGAATTGAAAAATTCGTAAGATTATGTGAGTCAGTAAAGTGTGGTTATTCGTTTTTCGTTTTCGTTTTTTGTATAGTTGAGTTATATTTGATACACATATTCATTTGAGTTGTCTCGGTCTCGTAATTGTCATAATGATAATATTTAATTGAACCTGTGAATTTCGGTAAAAGCATAGGTATAAGCAAAATATACATGCACAATGTATATGATTATTTGATTCCATTGGTTTGATTTGCTTAGGACAGTGACAGTGATTGAAATTCTGAGAAAGTTGCATGACTGACCTTCAATAGTGAGTCACGCATGTTTCAGGAATAGTGTCACTTAGATGTTAATCCCATATCTGCCCCTTTTGTCGCTATTGGAAAGAAGCGAATCATCGCTGTGAAACTCGGTGTGGTCTCGCTTTCAATTATTAATCATTCCATCGGTTTGAATGGAATAATCGATGTAATTTCATTGTGATGAATGCCATGTCAATTATTTTACAATTATTATACTGAAAATAAGAAGGTTATTTTCGTTCAATTTTCATTGTTTCAGATCCAATAGTGAGTTTTTGCAGAGAACTCTGAAGAAGAAGACCGTCCTGTCAATGCCATTCCTACGAATTCTCAGCTAGGAAGATAACGATCAACAAGAATTCATGATTGACAGAAATACTGGGACAGCGTTGGGGATTCAGAGAAAAAATGATAATTTGGAGAAGTAAGCTTCCATTTTCTTTACTATCAAATAAAAACATATGGTAACTTGCAAAGAAAGAAAGAAGCATCTTGCAGATACACACTAGAAAAACCATTTTGAAACAACTATCTTCACATGAACATTGAATTACACGAAAACCACTTTTTTCATTCAGTTTGTACTACAAAATATATATCATTCATAGGCCTTGAACAACTGAACCACTCCGGCGGAGAAGGGGTGTATTTCAGGGCGATTTTCCCAGTCCCCTTTTTTTCTGCATCTCACTATTGTCATTATCCGTTGCGATCAGAAATACTCGATGGTAAACCTTTGGCACCCCCGGAAACCGGAGGCACAAGGTCACCCATTTGTTTTACATAGAGACTCTTGAACAGTATATCTCTGGAGAAAAATATGTCAATCAATCCTTGATAGTGGTGAAAGAGTACACTCATGCTATAGGTATGAAATTCGGGATAGACAAATGTGCAGTGGTGCATCGCAAAAGAGGACTACAAAGCCTACGGAAGGGATGTGCAGTTCGTAAATAAAACATTCTACACCATTTGGATGGAACTCCGGCAAATCTGGTCATTGGAATTGTTGGAGAAGAACAAAGTTGACACAACAATTATGCTTACTCAACTCGTTAGGAGTAGTGAAGTGAACTCAAGAGAAGTTGGCATCCCTAATCGTTCGTTTCACGGTTTTACTTTCCCCGATAACAGGAAGGCCGTTGACTTTTGGTACTGGATGTAGCCTGTAAAGTCGCCAGGAGTTCGGATCCCTTTCTCTGCATGGTTCGCGATCATATGAGAGCAGACATTGGAGCATTTTTTTTAGGCCAGCTCTCCGAGCTGGCCTCAAAAGCTGATGAACTTGTTTTAGTTTTCGATACTGAACGAGGTGATCACAGCAGAAGGTTCATATAAAAGACACAGAGATCACCTCACTCCTGTGGCACCTCAAGGATAAGACAATGCATGGGGTATTCTTCAATATCATTGAAGATTTCGAATAATCAAAGCACCTGACTTTTGCTTTCCTCAGGTCGAGTAGGCTGAAGTCGGATACTAAGGAGTTCATCAAAGCATGCCAGGATGGTGTCTTCAACACCTCAGTCTATCGCAGTCATGTGGTAGATATAGAGGTTTCTGTCACAAAGTGCCGGGCCTGCCGCGAGGCGTCCAAGACCCTAATGTACTTGCTATAAGCATGTCCAGCATATGCGGTTCCGGCCTATATTAATCGACATAACGCCACTCTGAAAGTACTCTATTACCATCTATGGCACCATTACAGTATTGACGAGACGCTGGTGTTGCCCTGTGCTCAGGAGGATATTGAACGATAAGTGCCGAATTCATTGGAACTATTCGTTTCCCATCCTCAGGCTCATACAAGCTAATGAGCCTGATGTAGTCCTTTTCAACCATCCTGGCAACACGAATAATTTCGAAAAGAGGAGAAAAAACGGATTAAATGTCGAGATTTTCTCTTCGAACTCCACATACTCTATCCAAGCCACTCTGTCTTTGTCTTTAGTGAAATGATGCCGTTTATACTCTCAAATCTTAAAATCATAACAGCTTGCCGCACTAAGACAGAAACTTAAGCAGGACACATGCAAAAACTGTCATTCTTGGCTCACTAACACACTGCGCTGTGTTCTCCTTAATTTGTATTTTGTAAGGTTTATTAAACACAAACCTGGGTTCAATTGCATCACTTGTTGCCTGCAGCAGATGTTGCGCAGTAAGCGCTTCCCGTCATAGGCCCAGCCTCAATTGACCCATTCCTACTTCGAGGTTTACACCAGCTGTGCGCAATCGTATCATGACCATTAACGCAACATCCTTAACGTACAGATCCAGAGGGGTCAGACCCGTTATTAATTCCATTGCCACGGTTGGTATTGTTCTCATGGCTCCTGTGATGTTTAAACAAGCCAGTCGCTGTATTTGATATAATTTTTGGATGGCCGTTGCTTGTAGAACTTTCGGTCCCCATGCAATGGCTTCATACGTTAACATAGGTCTCATTATTGCAGTGTAGATCGAAGATACCACTCGGGGGGAAAGACCCCTAGCGCGTCCCACTGTCCTCCGACATTGCTCATGAGCCACGTATGCTCTTTTTGCTCTACTCTGTAGATGAAAGTTCCATGTTAGCTTCTTATCGAGGATATTACCAAGGTATTTCACCTCTTCAGAGAAGCTTAGTTTGCTTTTGAAGATTTCTGGAGGTTTTAAGCCCGTTAAACTTCTTTTCCTGGTGAAAATTACCATCTCAGTAAAAGGAAATGTTAACAAAATTTAAAATAATAGCGATAAGAGAAATTGAACAGGCAATCTCAAATAATAACTGATGCCTTGTCTAACCTTTATGTTATTTCAAATAAAGTAAAAATATGTACTGGGAGAAAGCAATGTTTTGGTGTAGACTCAGTAGTATGCTTTTGCTATTTTGTTTCTTGGGAGGGTTTTTTATTTCCCTCAAGTATTCTGTAGCCCCATGGGATTCTTATGTTTTCTATCCATCTATTCATGACATCCATGTTAATATTTAGATTGGAAAGTACCATCATGTATCTACCACGTTTCATGTGTCTACCTGATGAAGTGTCCGTCATCGTACTTAAAAAATGCGCAAATGAACTCGTAGCAGAATTTGGCAGACTTCTCAACCTGTCTTACAACAAAAGGGGTTTTTCTTCTTGTTTGAACATTGCTCTCGTTCAGTCCATTTCCAAAAATGGCAAGAAAAATCTTCTAGTCGCTCTGCTATTAGTGATATAAAAAATCATGGAGAAAGTTGTGAACCAAATATTTGGGAGGCTTCAACATCTTGAGAGATCATCAATATAGCTTTCGGAAACATTGACAGGAAATATTGACAGGCGACCTTGCATCGTATGTTACCCATAATTTGAATAAAGCAATGGAGAAACATTGAGAATCAAGAGCTGTTGCGCTTGGTATTTGTAAGGCCTTTGACTGTTTGGTATGAGGGTAGCCAAACTTCGATGCTATGGCTTTTGAAATTATTTTTCAGCTTCCTGAAAGAATGTTCCCTGCAAGTGGCTCGACGGATGTCACTGGAATACTTTTACCATCAACGCTAGTGTTCCCCAGGGATCCATATTGTCTTCAACCCTCTTTTTATTGTAACGCTTATTAGAAAAAACCAAGAATCCAGTATATTGCTTTGAAGATGACAGCACAATTGTCTCATCATTTTATTTGGATTCCAGGAAATCGGCTAGGGAGGAACATTTTCACCACCATCCGGAAGTTGCATTTCTTAGTCCTCACTAAGATATGCAAGTAATTTCGAATTGGGTGGAAAGAAACCAGGTTCAATTCAATGCCACAAAAACCCACGCATCGGTTGAGAAATATTCAAACAAGAATACATCTGATATTTCAAAACCCAGAGATCGGTTTTCTTCAAGAAGATAAATGTCTCTAAACTGAATATAATAATGTCAGACAATTCCGCCTTCTTCTTCGATGAGTTTGTTTGGGGTTGAAATGGACACTAATATGTCTTGGCACAATCATCTTGCTGAAATTGCAAAGGTTGCTTCTCAAATGCACGCCTCCGTAATATGTTTATCACTCTGACTCCCACTCTGGAGTACGTGTTTGTAGAGTAGCTTCCGGACTTTGTCTGCAGGTGGCGCAGTAGTACATTATATTGAAGCAACCGCAGGCTGAGCTTATGATTAGTTGGAATCAATTTTGTTTTTTTCGGGATATTCAGACGGTTCACTCAATACGAAATGATCCACCCGACATTGACGAGGAACTACTGACTGTAGTACCCACATAATTGTAGGTTTCAGATGAGAGGCAAGGGCTTGGTACTTTTACCAGAATGTAATGCATATATAATATTACTATACATTAAACAAAATATTGACAATCATTTCGCTTCACGAGAAATCTCCTAAGTTCATTGGTAAGAGATTTTCCAATTGTCACCCTGTCAGCATTAGTCATATTTCCATGTCATGAAAATTTCAGCATGCACATCTTTGTGCTTCTTGTTTTAAATTTGTTTATGTTATTGTTTTCATTGGTTTTCTGTGTTATATTTTCTGACATATCATATATCACGTGGGTGACTGTTTAAGGACAATAGAAAAATAGAAAAGAGTTAGGTTGTTCGGTGTAGTAGTAAAGTCTTTTCGCTTGCATTACTTTGTCGCCTTATTTAGAAACCAAACTGATAACTCATGTGTCAAAGATCCATTGACCGAACTGTAGATTATAATCAATCAACGATGATTATCAGAATTGTTTGCCGGTGGCGCAGTTTCGAACTTGCCGTAACAAAAACACGTCGATTTTGTTTTCGAGGATGTTGACTCGAGATGCGAAGATTCGATTCAGATAAGCTCCGAATGCATTCCGAACAGAAAATTCGAGAATCATTGACCTCTCCACCGTTCATTGTTCGACGGTGAATTTCTTCAATTTTTTTTTTGCCGCGGACAATAATGATTCGTTGGCATTAGTGGGCTGACAGGTTGTCGACCGTATTGAAATTGGAGGTTTTTGTTTGAACATATCAGTGTGAAGTATTTGGTCTTGAAAAAATGTTTGCCGAGTTTGATGTTTAATGACTTGATAAAGTTCATTCCCAGTATAAGGACTCTTTAATCAGTATAGAAGATGAAGAGTTGATTAAATTATGACAAAGTTATATATTTTAGAGTACTACTGAATAATATCACAAATTGCAAAAATTGCTAGTTTCGGATTCCCTTCATCCGCAGAGGTATTAGAAATCTGTTTTGCTACAAAACTTTTTCCCGGGCTTTTCAGCCCGGGATATGATTACTGATTCATTTGTAGTATTGTTGCAATAGTTTTGGAAAAAATTTAGACAGGAATCGTAGGACGATGATTATCCGTTAATGAACTGTCACCTTTTTTAAGTACCGGCATTATGTTTGAAATTTTAATAATGTCCGGGAAAATACTGATGCTGAAAATGTCATTGATGACTTGTATTTTTGAATCCTTTCTATCACTGGAATTAGGTTAGGTCCAAAGTGAATGGGACTATTAGACCCTCCACCACAACCCACAAGGGTTTATTGTGGCTCACAGCTATTCAAACTCGATCAAATAAACCCAGCTTCTTAACGAAGTCAATTAGTTTATATGGTGAGAAGTCTTTCAGGTCAGATGGTAAGAGAAGAACCGGAAGGTGTTTTTGATCCATCTGTGAATCAACAACAGTCTGCTCTCAATATTTCTTTCTCCAGGAATTAAGATTAACGATGTATGAGACACTGGAAAATTCCGAAAAATCAGAATTTTTGGCAATTGGGAGAAATTTGATGATTTCATCTACCACACTCACAAAAAATGCATCAAGGAAAAAACCGAAATGAGAACGGTCATTAAAATCAATCATAAACTCATACCAAGTTCCTGATCGGGAAAACGCACCTTATCAATAGTTTGATCTTCTAGTTTCGAGTGAAGATAATAATTTTTAACTCCTCATTCCTCATCGGCTTTTTCTGGATATCTTCGTAAAATGAATCACACAAATCACTTCAAAAACTTTACCACTTTTTGGTACCAGTTTTGAATTTTATCTTGTTCAATTTTATTCACGAATGAATGAAATTTGCAAAAAAAATCTGTTGAATCAATATTCGATGGAGCCATTTCATTTGAAAAAATTTGTAGGTGATAATTACATATCTAAAAGAATTTTCGATAATATTCGATGCACGATGCATTCAATTTCTTTTTGCGAAGATCTTCATCCTTTATTTAAAAGAACACCAATTTTTTCGTCGCTATTTCCCTTCTTTCACATAATATTATGAAAAAATAAAAAATAAAAATCTGAAATGCAGTTATTGGTTTTGAAGAAAATGACATTAGACAAGCGGAAATAGGGGTGGATATGAATAATGAAAATAAAATTACTGTGCCGCTACCGTTAATGCAAAACGTTGTTTGTA
>WOGP01009868.1:0-10540 GCA_015342065.1 Leptinotarsa undecemlineata
AATGGTAACACATTGCACTTACACGGAACACTGTCATTCTCACTGGTATACATCGAAGTTTCGCCTTAAGACACTTGCCCAAAGGCTCTTCTTATACTGAATATTATTTATCTGCAAAACTCTTTTGCAACAACAATTTAGGCGCAAGGAATACAAGAAGCGGTTAAACACGTGTTACGGTTTCAAAACGATTAGTGAAAATCTCACAATAAAGCATTAGTCATTCAAAATAGTCCTATAGATTTATTTCAATATTTAGGTGATTGAACTGATTTTCAGAAATTTTCAGTTTTCTCAATGTCTGCTTTCGATATCTTGAAAATGTTATTATTAAAACTTGAATATGGAACTATTAGCAGGATTTCTTTATAATTTCTCTCAATACATATTAACTATAGAACAGTTGAAGGAATGACGTTTTTTATAGTTTTACAGCGATTATATGCGTTAAACCTGATGCCAATCAATAAAAATGAATACAATTCCAATATTTTTTCAAAATAGATTGAGCGAAACCAAAGGTTAGTCTTTCATTTGATAAAACAACTTCTTGAAATTCTAATATTTCACTACATAGAAAATTCCAATTTCTCAACACCAAATAAAGGAACATATAAAATACTGAAGTGATCGTCTGAAATTGATAGTTGAAACTAATCGAAAATAAAAGTTCAACAACCACGTTGAATTCTAAGTTCAAACCGAACTTATAAAACCGATTCTAAGTAGTAAATGAGCAGCTACCATAAATTAAATTCAGAAATGAAATTCACAACATTTCCAAGTCACAATATCAAAAAAAGAAATAGGCAAATCTCTACACGTTTTCAAAATGTTGGCGCAGTTCTTGATATCATCTCTTTCGCATTAAATTGCCCACCCTGTATTCAAAAACGTCAAATAAGAAATAACCTTGCACATTTTGAAAATTCACTCAAGTGGTTTCTAGAGAATACATTTGATTTACATTTCATGACATTCGAGTGGAATTAGAACTTGTATCAGAAAATATGTTTTTGATGTATACAGTTGTGACTGTGATTGCTAGAGGGGAACCTTGAAATAATTGGCATTTTAGTAGCATCAATATTGAATGAGTAGACTCTTTTCCATCATTTTTGTTTTTCGATAATGATCAAATTCGAAACTGTAAAGGTGAAAAGTAAGTGATATACGTGGATTATTCAAAACAATAAGGTGAATGTTCAAATTTCGCGGGGTACGTACAATCGATAAGAGATTTTTCATTTTTTTTTATATTATCACACTCTTCTTGAACATATGTTCACAGATTCAGTTGCTGAGGATGTTTAGTTTGTTGGTGAGAGGCATAAAGGTTTGCATGTTCGGCGATTTTGTACTATCAAAAAATTGGATCAAAGAATTTGCATTAAATTTTGTGTAAATAATGGAATTGAGTGATCAAAAACACTGGAAATGTTGACAGTGGCATACGGTGATTATACTTTGTTCAGAAAATCTGGTACAGCCTTTCACAGAAGGTCGAGAAGATGTTAATGACGACGCCTGAACACCCCAGCACATCACTAACCGATGAACCTAAGTTCGTTCCAGAATTGGAAAATGTTGACAGTGGTATACGGTGATTGTACTTTGTTCATAAAAACTGGTACAAGCTTTTCACAGAAGGTCGACAAGATGTTAATGACAACGCTTGCCCTGAACACCCCAGCACATCACTAACCGATGAACCTAAATTCGTTCCAGAATTGTAAAATTTTGACCAACAAACAAAAAAAAATCAAAAAAACCTTTTTTTTTTTTCGATTACTGTGGTGTGGTGCGTCAGGATTTCTTACCACATGGTCGAACTGTGAATAAGGAGTATTTTATCTTTAGATTTACGAGAAGCAATAAAAACTTCCGGTACTGTGGAAAAACAATTCATGGCTTTTGTATCATGATACTGCACCTTCTCACTCGTCATTGCTTGTTCATAATGTTTTGGACAGAAACAACACCGTAATCATGCATCAGACACCGTATTAACCAAATTGGCTCCCCTTCGGTTTTTTCTGTTTCTAACAATAACAAGGCCTATGAAAGGACTGCATTGACGAGGCAATAGTCGCATGGCTGAAAGATATCAAGGAAATGCCAAAAAGTGCACATCAGAACTGCTTCGAGGATTGGAAAAACCGCTGGCACAAGTGTATTAAATTTATGAATAAATCAATATTTTTTGAGAAAATTGGAAATTCACCTTATTTTTTAAACAACCAACGTATTTTATAATACAAATGGCACATTCGTAACATAATTCTGCATTCCATATGGAACGGATTTTTTATTATTTCTTTCACGTATCATTATAGTTCATTTGGTTTTAGTTGACAAGCCTAAATATTCGATTGCCCTATAAATATGAAAACTTTCAAATATGCTATACAATCTATGCTATATATCGTATAGGGTGGGGCACCCCATACGATAATATGGTCCCTGTAAACCAAACCATTAATTTTTCGGGAATTTCTCCATTTCATTGTGTGTATATTGACTGAAAGCAGCAAAAGAAAATTATTTTGGAATCTACAGGGTGACTCAAAAAAGTGTGACATATCGAAGTTGTTTTTTTAATGTATTTCGTTACACTTTTGAAAAGATCAGGAAAAAATAATATGACTTCATTTGAGTTGGGTACTATGTACCAAACTATAACCGTTCACGAGTAATTGTTTTTTTTTATGAAAATGCTAGGTAAAATTGGAAACTAAATAACATTGAAATGTTTAGAAACCATCACTTCGAATTCTGACCAAACAAAACGCGTTTTGGGTTATCGATTATAAAACTCTTTTTCTCAATATTATTCATAATATTCAAAAATCATTGTCACTTTTTTATAATATAGAACAAATTTAACTTTATTATTTCAAACTAAACACCCTGTACTTTATGGTCTGAACAGTATACAATTCGATAATATTTCATTTCGATGTTTTCTATATCTAACTTAAATAGTTTTTCAGCTATTGGCTTTTTTCAAATAGCAGTTCTTATTTCAATGCATTCTTTGAAGCGCCAACTTGTTGAAGTTATTCTCTGGCTTGGGCACGTCCGCTGTGTATACGGAGAAGAGGTGTGGCGAAAGGACTGCTCCTTGCGGGACCCCTGCTTCCAGTAGTCGAATTGTTGATAGTCGTCCCCTACTCTGTATCGGCATCGCCTGTCAGCTAGAAAAGACTGAATTAATCTTACCATTGGTTTTGAGTATCCGAAATTGCTCATTTTGGCCAGTAGTCCGTCATGCCAGACCCTGTCGAACGCCTTGGAGACGTCTAAGAAAATAACTTCGGTGTTGTGTCCTTTGCCGAAGTTGAAGCCTTCGGTGGTAAAGTCTACTACCCTCAGGACTTATAGCTCTGTCGAGTGTTCCGATATAAAACCGAATTGCTCATCCGGAAGGATTCCTAGCTCTCTGGTTTGGTCTTCGAGTCTCTTCAAGATGACGCGCTCCGCCACTTTGCTTATGGAAAGAAGTAAGCTGATTTATGACTGTCTGGGAACAGGTGGTTCTTCTTGGGCTTCGGGATGTGGATAACCGTTGCCTCATTGAACAGGTACGGGAAATGCTGCAATCTGAGTATAGCGTTTATGATGTTGGTTATGGCTGATATACCCTTGCGCGGTAGTACTTTCAGTGCCCGGTTTGTTATGTTTTCCGGTCCTGGTGCTTTCCGAGTGGATAGACGTATTAAGATGTCTTTCACTTCCTCGGCAGATGTCGGGCCAGGGGTTGCGTGTTGTCCGTACGTTGTCTCAGCCTTCGTACCGTTCTTTCCACCTGTCTCTCTATTTCGTCTACCTCGTCCGTGAATGGAACGTCGTTCTCTTTGCACTGCCTTTCAAAGTTGTCTGCGAATGCCTCCGCATTCTCATGGTCAGTGTAGACGATTCTTTGCTCGCCGTGTATTGGCGGGCATGGCTGTCTAGGTCCGTTCTTGAGTACTTATGCATTCTCCATGCAGACTGGTCTTCAGTGTTTAGTTCTTCCAGACGGGTAGTCCATTGTCTCTCTCGGATAGCTTTTAGTTCTTCTTTCAGTATTCTATTGGCTCTTCGCATGCACCTTTTGACCATAGGCACGCGAGTCCTTTGATATTGTCTTTTCAGGCGTCTTCTTATCCTGATCAGTTCCATCGTTTCTGGCGGGAGCTGTTCTTGGAAGTTGAAGCGAGGGGCTGGGACTTCCCGTGCGCTTCTTTCCATCGTTTGGATGATCGCCTGCTGCAGCTGTTGTGTGGCGTTCTCTACATCCGTTCTTGTTTCAATGCGTAGTATCTCGCCCATCGCATCGTGTATGGCGCGCTGGAATCTCATCCAGTCTATGACTCGTTTTGTTGGATTGTCTGTTTCCACTTCACCTCTTCCTACTGTGAATAGAATCGGGTTGGGGTCTGACGAACCTTCGTGTAGTACTTCCATCTCCGTAGTTTCGATGTTTTGCACTAATGCGATGTCGAGAATGTCAGGGACTTGATCTTCTCGCGAGTAGTATGTTGGGGTGTTCACGATATTCTTAGCTGCTCGTAGCGTCTCAGTTTTACTCTGATCGCTACTGCTTCTCCGCTGGTCACTTTGTTGTTCGGAACCCATATTTATATTGTTATAACAGGAATAGAGAAATTCCCGATAAAATTAGTGGTTTGGTTTACAGAGACCGTATCGTATAGGGTGCCCACCCTGTATATTTGCTCTTTGATTTCTGAAATGAATTTCAAACCTCCATTCGCTGTGCAGATTATTATTTGAATGCAATTTTTTTATAATATTATTTTACATCTGTCTCATTATTCAAACGATGAACTATACATCAGTTCTCAAATACTTGAAAAGTGCACCATGTATTTTTTGTAATCATCTCTGCAACACTCGAAGTCGTCTCCAAGGCCAATGTTATGTTGCCGCATAAAAATGCTTGATGGTGATGATTTAACATAATGTTGGAGTGTATTGTCCAATCATACTGTAGGAATAATATTTTTGGAAAAAATAAATCAGGATGTATCTAGATATGCTGCAAAAGCATATCAGGCATATAATTGATAGAATATCCACATGAGTTTTCATCTCCGCATTATGACAAGGTGATTCCAGAGTGGCTAAGTGGCATTGGATAGGCAGACCTACTAGACCACCTGATATAAAGCCCAAGGATTAGGATTTTTTGTAGAGATTTGTGACATCTAAATTACACGTTGTACAATAGCAGTCCATTCCAGTCCATTTCGCTTACCAAGTTAGCGTCCTCAGGAGATCATTATGACTAAATTCTACCATCTTAGTGTTTTTATATGCTGGTGGCCTAACTACTACCGGTTAGTATTACCTAATTACTGCCTGTTATTGTTTCTATGCTAAACTACCTGTTTGTTAATACCTACAATGTGTTTTGTATTTACCTATATGTTATGACTTTCCCCTACATTTTTTCTCTAATATTTATCTGTTTTTATTTAGAATTATTACGTATAACTGTTCGAAATGGGACCTTTGTCGCTATTCATAGAACTTATTCCACACTTGTCAAGAGACCGTAATTTTGTTCTGATGTTAGGAAACTGTTTTCAATAGATTCATTCAACTCCAGAGGTTTCAGTACGAACTATCAAAACATACAATTTTGAATTTTCCTATACTATACTGTATTCACTGCTATTTCAATTATTAAATAAAATTGGCCGATCGATACTTGATGAAAAAGACAATTTACTATAAGATTTTCATTATGAAAGGTTCGATAATTTCAACCCATCGAATTGAATGACTTTTCACATAAGTGGCGGTAAAAAAACTCTCAAACACGTCAATTGATAATTTCAGTTGCACATTTTTTTTTTCAATGAAACTTACTTATATTTCTTATACACATAGTTTCATGTGATAATCGTCAATACCGATTGTCTTATTCTAAATGCAACACCATGTTTTACATTCTTTACAACATTTCAGATATGTGTTAGCAATCACACGTTAAAAGGTAACACCCCGTTAGTCCTTAACACGCACAAGTTTTGACTCCTGAGGGTTGTCGTTTGTAGGGGTGAAACAGCTGATTAACGGATAAACATTTTAAACATATTTTTCATGCACCTATTTTTAATACTGTCGGAAATATCAAGTGTTTTTCATATTAATTACAATAAATAATTGTAAAATATGTCTATATGCCCGCCACGAACGACTTTTGCACAATCCTAATTTTAAATAGATAGTTCTTCTAAAGTTACTTAATAGAATTTATAGAATTATATCAGGTGTGATCAATATAATTGCAAGAGTTATTATTGAACGCATTCTAAGTAAGTTAAGTGGTGTTTATCGTGGCTGTTTATCGATTTGGAAATATTCGGTTGAGAAACTGCCGCATATTGATCTGATAATGGGGTTGTGCTCCATCTTGCTAAAATCATATCATATTTGCGTTTGAGTTTGCGCTGGATTAAAAAACACGTTCAACAAAGTTGACCCAACAACAATTAATATCCCAACATTAATATTTTTAGGGTATAGCTTATACTATTAGTTCATTCAGCCATGCTTTTTCCTGAATCAGTAGTGATAATTTTTACGATTAGCATAACAGTAATACAGAAAACATAACATGTTCTCATTGACTTACAGTATATAACCTTTTTTGTTCACAAAAATAGGTTCTCCTCTTGAAATTATCTTCCATAAGCTCCTTGAAGGATACCATTTAAGGTTGCTTCTCAACGACAAGTATGTGGGTTTTTTTCTCAAACATATGACACTGCTTTCCTATTTTACTTATTGTCCCTTGCGGCACGCTTGATTTTTTCTGGAAATAGGCAAGCAACTTTCATTCGTCTCGTGGAATTATTATTTCGTGTATTTCTGTTGAATGTACCATTATTCTGTTAACAGTTAATAAATTTTAAACCACAACAGTGACAACTACTGTCATAGCGTCAGACAATAATTTGCGAAGGCCAGACGTTTTTACCCAAACCAAATAAAACTCTTCAGTTTTTTCATTTTCTATCAATAAAAACGAACGATGAAATTGTTTTTGATTGGTTTCTCATTATCAAGACCTATATGGGAAATTTGTATCGATTGCCTATCGACTTTCCTTTATCAATTTTTTTAAATTATTATTTTCAAAAAAAATCTGATATTTTAACATTTCAAGATTTAAAATTCAAGATAGAGTTTGTCCAGAATATTCTGAAGAAACAAAAAATTAATAATTATAATGGGTGTTGCAATTAAAATAAGAAAGTTAGTACCGGTTTTTGTTACACGACACACAAAAAATGTTGACAGAATATGTAAATACCTACAAATCGGCGTGTCAGACCCAAAGAATCGTATAGAAAAACATTAATTATGGGTTTTTTAATTTGAAAATAAAGTTCACAAATTTCCTGCCATCAAAAAGTTGAATTTCGTATGAATACAATGTTATCAAAACTCACCAGCCCAAATCTAGACAGCTGGAAAGTGTGCCGTGCACGTTTTAGCTGCTGTGTTTGTTTCTCAGGACATTCACCTGGAGGAATTGCTCCGAAGGGAGATGTCCATATCAGTAATGTGGATTTCGCCTGCTGCAAACATATTTTCCCTATTTGTTGACTTGTGCCTTTACGTAAAGGATTGTTACCTCATCCCTTTCTTTGCCAAACCTTTAAAAATCCCCTTTATCCTTCTCCATTACTGCCTCAGGCACAAGCTTCACTGATTCGTAAAGGTATGTAGATAATGTGTATCTGTGTGTGTGTAAATATATATCAATATGATAGTTCAGAAGGAATACTTCCTTATGTTGAATAATTATAAGCAACATCTACAACTAGAAGTTTCCAACAATTTTTAATTTCTAAGTTTGATTCTCTTTTCGAATCGTACTCAAATTCAGACCTCTAGAAAATCACTAGTAAGTATCCCAAAATGTACATGAGATTTGAATTGAATATAAAATATTTTTTAATCATTCTCTTATTGACTCATAAAATACATAGGTATATAAAAGAGCACAGGTTCTCAATAACTATTTCAACGAAATTTTTCACGACCAGTTTACATAATGGTGACTAAATTTAGTTGATGCAGCGATGAAACTATCAATCGATGCACGAGTGGTTGAGTGTTTGTTCACATAGACATAGACCTTTGAATTCAAACAGCCCCATAGGAAAAAATCCAGCAGTGTTAAATCATATGAAATGAGGATTCCCTTCTGATTTCTAAAATGAGAGGGTACACGACCAAAAAATATTTTATGTGTTCCACAATAATATCATTCATTATAGGCAGAAAGGCAATCGTATTTACCCGAAGACGATTGTAGATACCAACAATCGAAACGTCGTGAACTAACGTGGCTTGGAATCTCTTAACTTTGTATTTTAATTTCTTTTTTCATTTCTTTATTTTTATTTAATTTTTGTTCAATTGTTCTATTTTTTTACTTGTATTGTATTCCACTGTTATTTCATCTCAGGTTTTTTGCTTAATATAATTTTTATTTTCAACTATTCCTTTTTAATTCTTCTCTTTTAGGTGTCTCAGGCATTTCAAATCATTTTATATATTTGACAATGAAAGTCGGAACTAGTGAAATTCATCATAAAATAGTGTCAATCACCTTCAAACAAACAAGATCAATTTTGAATTGTTGTTCTCGAATGATAAGCTTTCTCTGTATTCGCAATTTTCCAGTAAAAAGATAAAACTCATTGATTTTTCACTCATCCACAACTAACAAAAAGCTCAAAATTCAGTGAATAACAATGATATTATGGCAAAGTTACTGAAAATTCTACAGGTACTTTGTACATTTCTGTCGAGTCTATTCAATGATAACACTTCCAAGAAATTTTATAAAGATAACCATAATTAGTTAGGTATATACGAGCACCTGAAAAAACGTCGGCCTACGATGAAACCTTTATTTACCCTATATCGAATAATTACGACGAGAAACACGGCGTTCAATTACTGTTTGCCGACCGCAGAGAGTGGCTTTTTATTAGTAGGTAAAGGCGGCCCTTCACAGACATCTCCTTTATCAAATCCGAGCGGTGCATGTGAGAAAGAAGCGATTTATTTACGTTGGATTCAAATGGCTGCAAGTTATAATAATTCTGAAAAACTGTTTCGGGAAATTTATTCCACAATTACATTGAAGAATTCCTGAAATGTTGTTCGATATGTTGAATTGAACCGCAAAGCAATAGGTATTTTATCGTGCACTTTTGAGATTCATCGTTATGAGTGGATGACGAGTGGTAGTCAGTGGAACACATCCCGTGAAAGTATCTACGGAGAAGTCCATAATTTTTACAATATTGAGATTAATAAAGCATCAAAAGTTGCAGAGGTGGGAAACAATTTTAGTGACCCAAGTTACAAAGAAGTAATTATGCCACAACATATTGGTATCCTATTGACATTCAATGAATCAATCATGGCAGCTAGCAGTGTTATCTGTTCTATCATTATGATGTCCCGTTCCTACATATTCACCTTGTCATAAAAAACTGATGTGCTTTTTTCATATAGGATAAAGAAAATAACTTTTGTCTTAATTCTACTGAGATTTTTATTTATTACGACCGGTTTCGATTTGTTAAACTATAACAAACCGAAACTGATCAGAATTAAATAAAAATCTTAGTGGAAATCAGACAAAAGTTATTTTATTTATCCTATATTCATAATGAATTTCTACAAATTGAATAGGTCAACAATCGAACGAGTTGATTTTTTTATATATCATATGTCAATGAAAAATTAGAAAACATACAATATTGAAGAACAAAGTAATACAAATCATGAAATTATGAAACAACAAAAATTATTTGACGCTTCAGTGCGACTTCATTGATTCCAGTGGCGCATTTACTTTTTCAGCTGCAGGAAAACCAGGAAAAACTTGCAGCACCACACCATCTGAAGATCTTGATTTGCAAATATCCTCTCTTCCGTAAAACAAAATGTAGGGTACCTCCAGAGGATCCAATATATTCAAGACATCGCCATAACACTTAGTGACACGACTATCGTCAAATTTAAACCAGTCTGTTCCGTCTTTGGCCAATGCGTAATGATGGCCAGAAAGGCCAGAACCACAGTGAAAAATGACAGCATGAAGATGATAATAGTGGTCTGCTAGATTGAAGTGAACATCTATTCCGAACCTTCGTAAGAGTTTGGTGCTGCCGACAGAGGTTGAGACATGCTTGAAGGTTGACTGGTGCCTCAACTATACTTGTTTTCTTATAATAGTCAGTAAGTTTGGCGCATTTTTGGCAATATCTCATCTATACCTCATCTATACTTGTTTTCTTGTAGATCTTGTCTTGTTGAGTTTTCATTCAAACTCAACCAACAACCACTCCATAGTGGTGTGAATGTTTATCAGATAGACACGGGTTATTTGCTCCTGCCTTAAAACGAGTTAAATACTAGTTGTAAAACCTTGAAAAGTGACCAAATTTGTGGAATCAGTCTAGTTAAGTGTACTCTGTGGTTACAAAATCGCGAAAGA
>WOGP01009869.1:0-10539 GCA_015342065.1 Leptinotarsa undecemlineata
ATTACCATATTTCAAAATATTCAAATGAACACTAATGTTTGAAAACAATTCACATGTGGACGTATTATTCAACAGTGTTATCAGTTGGTATGAATAAGTATAAAAAATTGCTTTTTTATTCAACATTAAAAGGATAGTACTGAGTAAAACTGTATTATGGCTGAGCATAATATTTTCGGTAGGAGACTGTTTCTTCACTCGAGAGGCAAATCAAGGTCGTATTTAGGATTTCTGGTAAATTATTTCACGTAATAACGTGGAGATAAATAATTTATCGAATTCAATTTCGAATCAACGTGGAGTACCAACTTTCAAATTGATGCCACAGGTGAATATCATTTAACACGGTCAATTATGTTTCTTGATATACCTATAAAGATTATACATGCAAAGAAGTTGCGTCTTTGGACCCATTGTAACATTTTTTCCATAATAATTGGTATATAATATGATTTCGTTTATAATTTTCCGAAATAAATTGAAACAAAAGCATGGAGGGTGTAACACATAAATACGCTGGTAATTCATTATCCTCTCTTGATGACGCTAACTTGGTTATCGAAGGCGTTCTTCAGTTTCAGTTTTGAAAAGTGCGTTTTCAATAGATTGAGGTGATATAAAAACTCATAGATTGGATGGCAGAAAATTCTATAGGAAAAATCAAATTAAAAAGCTTCTAATGAAAGAGAAGCTACGAAGTACTAATAATATGAAATGTTTAATGAACAGACTTTCATAAAAGTTCATGACATATCATGTGAAATATGTTGAGGAATTGAATTTAGAGAACAGAGTATGTTTCCTTGATAATAGAGTTCAAGGAATTACTGAACCATTTCAAAATCGGTGATGTAGAAAGAAACCTCTGCGTTACTCTTGTTGGTCATGAAAAAATATTCAGAATAAGTTTCCTTGGAAAATTGTACAGTTAAACTTATTTATTTTGTGGAAATTAATTTTCAATTAAATGATACAGATAAAATATCTTTGTCGTATTAATATCAATACATTAAGTAAGTGGAAATTAGACAAAGTATTTCATCTTGAATTTTGAGATTTCATTACGTATTGCAAAAAGATTTTTTGACTTGATTCCTTAAGTGATACTGAATAATAGAACATTTTATAGTTACAATATTTACCTGATTTATCGAAAAGAACTCTTAGGAATATCCAGGACATGAATGAATTGGAAAGAATTACCCACATTTGAATAAAAACTATTACTGATTATTTGAATAAAAAATATAATAGATACTTGATGAGAATTCGGTATCGGATTACAAAAAAATTAGTATGAACTGTTACATACATTTTATTCTAAACCTGAATAATTTAAATGACAAATATAGGATCGGAAAAAGGTAATGATAATCATATTTGTTTGTACCAAGCAATATTGGATATTCTATTCCAATTCATGTTCAACCCACCGATCAGTGAGAAAGTCCGTTGGGACCTTTTACAATATTTGTGAGTTCATAACTTTTTGTTATCATGAGCTGGAAACATGCCGTTATATGTATTTCATACAAACGACATGATGCATCGATTATAACAGATTTCCACTCGATTCGATCATAGGTTCCATTTTTTTTTGTTTTAAGCTATTTTCAACTCGAATGCAGGTACATATACGCAGGTATATATAAGATAGGGGTTACTGTGGAAAAAACCGTTGAATGTGTATTTGAGCCAGGTATCAGCCAGTGTGAGACCATCATTTATGATTAAATACGTATTATTGTGCATTTGAGTTCTATTGTTTGATTATTTCGAGTGTGTGATTTTTCTTTCGTTATTCTTCATATATATAAGGTAATTTTGTTTGTTTTATTTTTTTCTACTGTATACTTTTATGTGGCTGGTCTTGTTCTGTAGAATAATGGAAGATAAAGAGTGGGATCTTGTGAACATGGTTCTGAATAATAATACTACACGCTACCGGCGTTTGACTGAGGAAATGAACGACAATGATGGCCCTTTCGATAGTGGCAAAGATGAAACTGACACTACGTATCGGCCAGAATATGATAGAAATGTGTTCGATGTTGAAGGAAAGATAGAAATCGATGTCAATCAATTGCAGCCAGGTTGAGACTGATGCAATTTACTTTATTAAAAAAATTGGTACGAAATGGTACAATCAAAAAAATCAAAAAACTCTGAAAGAGTTTGACGCGTTCGTAACGGTTATTTTGTATGCTTGGCAGATAAAATCCAACACCAAGCCTGTAAAGGAACAATGGGGTTCAACTTATACTCCAATATTCAAGGTTGCTTTATTGCATGATCGTTTTGTGTCAATTGCAATATTCACTTGACAAGCACCAGATGTACAATGTACATCAATACAGTAATAACATTATAAAGTAATACAATAAACCAGGAATATTTTACCTGAATAGTATATTTTTTTAAGGTCCGTAGGGACAAGGCCTTCGCCACGGGCGAGGGTGGGGGAGGGAAACTCTCCCCACCTGTTTTTTCGACTTGGGAAAAGTTGGGAAATTTGGACCGTGAAGATAGAACAAAATAATAGTGAAAAAATTAATGAGAATTAACAAAATAACAATGAGAGAAAAGAAAGAGAGAGGTAATAAGAAAAGGGAAGAACCGGAAGAAGGTTGGGATTTCCCAACATGCATAACTTGGAGATCCCATACTTTGAAATTCTGAGTTGTTCGAAAACGTCAAAAAAGTTTAATTTCTCTCAAGTAAGAAAACAGTCCTGAACAGTCCACAAATTTTGAAGTGACAATTTTATAAAATTCCCAACTTTTCGCTGTTTTTTCAACTTGGAAAAGTTGTGAAATTTCGGACCGTGAAAATAGAAAAAATAATAGAAGAAAACAATAAGCACAATATTGTTCAAGTGTTGTTTCTTTTCATTTGTATTGAATATTCCTATACATGGTGGATATGGTGGAAGGTCAAGGACCTTGGTCCAAAGTACAATAATTCCGATTATTATTTTTATAATTACCAAAATTAATTTTTGTTTGTACATACCCTAACGGGCATTAGCATTTAGCCAATCTTTGGATAGTTAAGTAAGAAAATCAATATATTATAGCAGTAATTAATCTCTCGACTTTCTTTTTTTCGAAGGTTGGAAAATTTTGCTACTGGGATTGGGAAAATTTGGATTCCCTTCCCCCCTTGCATATCTTTTCGCTACGGCCCTGACTTGGGACCTTGTTTTCCGGTTTATCGCTCGCGGGACTGTCATCCATCGGAGGGCTAATTCTGGTCTATTAGACAAAGTCTATTAGACTTTGTATCTCGAGATATTGATATTGTGGCAGACTCATTTTTATTTTTGTGTCAGTTGTGTAAGTTGTGTTAGTTGATACAAACATAATAAATAAGCATTGAATTACCAAGTTTGACGAAAATCGAAAAATTTTAAAGTATTTTTTGTAACTTCATATCTCAATAAATATTCGGTTTACTGTGTCGTGGTATATACGAATTGATAAAAATTTTTGTATAATTTACATTAACGCCGTTGATTTTTTCCAAATGTTAATTTTAGCCAGTTTTCAGCTTATTACTATATGATGTTAAGCGATTTTCGGCCAATTTTTCTCTACGATCACAAATTCAAAATTCAACCAGAGCGCTGCCGAAGGTTTGACCCCCAAAGTTGTCGACCAGGATGAGGATTTGAGCACATTGGTAGAGATTGACCCATCAACATCAGTGCGGACACGGATCGTTATATGTGATGAAAAGTGGATCCTCTACGACAACAAGAGACGTTCACGATAATGGTTGGACATCGATGAGCCACCCAGGCAGTTCCCAAAGGCGAAATTTGCATCAGACACTGGTCAACAGAAACGATACAATCCTGATCCACAACGATGCCCGTCTGCAAGTTTCATAAATCACCGTCAGTGGTAGGTTGGTAAAAGTGCACCGAATCAAATGGTGCAAAACTTTTGAAACAACCTTAAACTTAATCTTCGATAGGAATTCTATTATCATAAGAACACTACATAATATTGATTTATCCCTATTATACTACTCGAAAATAGATGGAAATATCTCAGAAATCATACTGTTTTTCGTATCAGTAGCAAATATCTGTACAGAGATTTTTTAAATACAATTGAAATATTTTTCTAGTGATTGAAGCTCCGTTAATTATTTTTGGAGAATTATTTATCACCATCTACAACTACTGCTACATAGTAAATGATCGAAGGGACTATTAGACTGTTAGATTCTGCCAAGAAATCAAAACTATTATTGAAATGATTTATTTGCATGTTGGCTCTGAACCGGTTGTTTTTTGAGATAACATGCACTCGATCTATGAAGGTCGGAATATTCTTGAATTATCTTTTGATATAGAAGCGTTTAATATATAACAGTCGGAAAGGAAAAAAGCCTACAAAGGGGGAATGTACAATAAATGTTTGTGAAGTGATAATGGTAAATACCAAAGAACTGATTTATTGTGTCATTTTTATCAGCTTATGTTTTTATTAACAAACATATATTTGGAAAATATTAAATCCCGTGAAGATAGATATTTTTAATTATAATGTAAGGGGACGTATTGAAAAATGTTCAACCACTATAGAGGCATACACAATTTCAAATGATTTTATTACAAATAAAAACAACAATGAAAATTAATTGGCGCTCCGGGTCGACTTCATTGATTCCAGTGGCGCATTTGCTTTTTCGGCTGCAGGAAAACCAGGAGAAACCTGCAGCACCACATCATCTGAAGATCTTGATCTGCCAATGTCCTCTCTCTCATAAAACAAAATGTAGGGTGTTTCTAGAGGCTACAATAGCTTCAATACATTACCAGAATACTTCGTGACACGACTATCGTCAAACCTAAACCAGTGCGTTTCATCTTTGACCAAGGCGCAATAATGACCAAATTCAACGCCAGAACCACAGTGAACAATGACGAGATGGACTGTACGGAATCATTCAATCCAGAGCAGTCAAGAGTATTGCTATTGTTTTGCTCACGAAGAGTATTCAACAAGAACTCCAAGAATTCGAAACAATCCCCTTGTTGTCCTAACGAGTACCTAGTGGACTTCAAAGACTCCAAGAAATCGGTTGAAGGTAAATATGATATATTCTTACCAAACTGCAACTGTATGGACAGGTGTTTGAGTTTGATGAATATGCAGGAAACATTCCCGTTCTCGTTCATCATTTAAAGTCGTTCTTGAAATTCTTTGTCATGAACAACACTTGTAAAATGCTATTTATGTAGCAAGTGTTTTCTAAATTATCCAATCCTATTTTCTTCTATAGATTTTCAGGACAACTCTCTACTGATTCGTAAGGAAGAACATGTTTCATAGAATCTCTATAAGAACCATTTCTCAAGCTGAGATCGATCCTTCCAAGTGAAGAAGGGTTTCGTAGAGGGATCGATTCGGCTCTTGCTTCATGAAGCTCTTCCACTGAAAGGGAACCAGAACTACGAAGACTGCATCTCATATTTGGGCATATTCCAGTATTGAAAATCATATTTATTAAAAGCACTAAAGGTTCTGATATCAGATATTTCAATGTTTTTACACCTTCAGAAGTTATTCCATCATACCCAGGTGATTTTCTCAGTTTTAACCTATTAATTACATTTTCAACTTCAGATTTATTTGTTTTTTCCATATAAAAGGAAATCACATATCTTTTTAATGTGTTTGTACCTACCGTGTTTTGTATTTTTCCTGCTAAGTTCACTTCAACTTGAGAATGATAATTTATAAATTGATTAGTCATAACTTTTGTATCTGTTGTAGTTACGCCATTAGTCATTTTGATGCATTTAATGTTATGATTTTTAGTTTCATTACATATTTTTTTAATACAACTCCATAATTCTTTGGATGTTTTACTATTTTTGTTAATTTCACTCTGATAACATACAAATTGTTGAAATTATTCAATTCAATTATGCAATTTTAGTTAATTGTATCTCAAAAACCAATAGGTATTTTCATGAAAAGTGCCAAAACTTTACTGTCAAAAAATTAGGGCAAATTGAAATAAATAATAACAGCGTATGAAGCGCTCTGTAGATGTTACATAAAAATTTGTACAAAATTATAATTTTCCATGTCAAAAAACCCGGGTACCAAATTTCGTGCTAACTTATTTTTTGCAAAAGTTTTTTAAAAAAAAACGAACAACAAATTTAATTTCAACGCTCTGTTCAAGTTTATATGAACTTTTTTCTTAAAATTGTCTCAGAAATGCGTCACTTGAATATTTTAACATACTTACATTACACCCTGTCTCATGTTACTTAAACATATTAGTTTTATAACGAGTGTCATGGTTATCATCTTTTTTTTTTGAGCGATTTTTGTTTTTTGTGTTGTATGATTAAAATTTTCCGACAAAATATTCGACTTATATCCACTTTTGCAATATTTTCACATGCACCACCTACAGTTGGCGGAAAAAGGCTGAAACTCATATTCTTGTTGAGCACTATAAAAATCATATACTTTTGAGATGTATCATATGCTTGTCGAAAATTTAGCATGGGCTTATGAACTATATATTTTATCATGGGAGAATAACACCTGAGAAATCCGAAAAGTCCAAATGAACTTTTTTTCGGATGCCAGTTTCAAATATTTTTTCTCGGTATCTTCTCAACTGTCATCAGTACAATGAAAGGTTATTTACTAGAAAATCATGTAGAAATTTTTTGTAGAAGTTACCGTTTCTTAAATATTCAGCATTCAATTCATGAGGTTGTTCATCATTATCTACAAAAAAGGTACAAAGTTTTTTTTCAATAGAAGTCACTATATAGGATTATTTTTATTATTAATCGACATTTCGTTCATAATCCATGTATATAACAAATTAAATGTCTTTAAAACTATTCAAGATATGATAAAATTATTTTTTCTATTCAGAGTTGAATTTTCACATTTTATGATTTTCTGAAAATGGTTATGTGGTGACTTTGATATCCAATTTTTCAATCAAGCTTTGCATACAAAAAATAATTGGTAGTTTTTATATCACTTGGTGAGGTGTAATGTTTAAAGACAAAATAATACATAATTTTTCAAACCTACTGATTCATTTATTCTTTTATTGTTGTTTCAATAAAGAACCAGTTAATCTGTCACCAGAGCCATCCAACTCATAACTAGTACTCATCTTAAGACACTCTTTTTTTCACAAAAGTCTTTATAAAATAATTTTAACTAATATCTATATAACCACTGGAATCAAAAATTCATAATTTTTACTCGCCAATGAACTTCTCTTTTAGAAATAACTTTAACTAACTAACCATCGCGGCAAGATGTAGCCGATTATCAATTCACCTTTAGGAGAATAGTGGCTGGAAAATGAACTGAAATTTTTGGTGATGAGTTGGCTTATTCTGAATGAGGATAAGGATTAGTGGCGAGTTCACCTGTATCCTCAAAAATCATTAATCCCCATTCAAGAATGCCACAGTTTGACTGAGGCTGCATTAAGGAATAATTTAGAATTTCGAGGTTAATTTCTAAAAATTATTTGAAGACTAAACTTCGTATTTTTTTTTGTTGTGAAGTTAATTTGTTAGATTCATTAGTAATATTTGTCAAAGAGTATTCCTAAATATTTGATATTATCTATTTTTGAGATTCAAAGTCATTATTTTATATAGATACTAAATATGAAGTTGATAATCCGTTATTTGCGAATGCATTATGTAAATATATGGTTAAGATTCAAATCAAACCATTTTCAATTGTCTTTTTATATTTTTTTCACTTATCATTGTCTTCTCTAGCATACCATCTCAATTTTAATTGTGGATAAGAAATAGCAGCAATTGCAGCTTTCATGTTAGTCAGTGGTGAAATATGTTTGAATCTTATATTTAATTACTCTGAATTGCTTTCACAAAAATTTTACCCAGCTAAAATTCACTGCTTGAAATAAAGACAAAATAACTATTTCTCCAATACATTTTAAGAGGCAATATTTTATTTCAATTAATATCAACATATATATGTATTAGAAGAAATAAACATTTTGCTGTCCCACTTTTTTCAAATGATATCAATTACTTACCTTGAATGGGAACCTGTTAATTTCTGCTTCACTTTGCTGTGCCAATTCTCCCACCGTTCTTATATTCTTATTCTTCAGTTTGTTAGTTAATGTGGGTATGAACATAGGACTGGTCACTCTCTTCAGAATGACAAGTACATCATCCTTGCAGTCTATCAACTTGGGGTAGATGGGCCTGTCTTTATGCAAAATCATCGGATTGAGCATGTCGAGACTAGGTTCGGTTTCAATATTTTCTGTTTCTGACAACTGATCAGAACTACTATCATCTGGGATGTCAAAAATGTCTTTAATATTTTCGTTCGATTTTGTATCAGGAACGGGATCAAAAAGGCGTTTTGCCTCCAAGCTGGGATGAAAATCATCTTTGATGAACAGCTTTTTCGATGTGAGACAAGGATCGCTGAAGTTCACTCTCTTTCTCTGAAATAAAATCAATACATTGAATGTTTCTGATGAATAATGGGGTCCATTCGCATTTGCGGTTTTTCATCCTACTTCACTTATATGAAAAAATATTTGTGGGTAGTTTGACTCTTTACTTTATTGCAATGAAATCAGCTTCAACAAAAAATAAAACACTCTCAAATGTTTCTCTTGACTTTGAAACTGATTTGTCGGTTTGCCTGAGGAAATAATTTTTGTTGTGTTCAGAGACACGAGTGCCTATACTTCTTTTCGTGGTTCCAAAATAGACTGACCTGCAGCTACAAGGGATCCAGTATACCCCGGGTGTTGCTAAAGGCTCTCTGAGGGTCCTCTCTGAAAATTTTCGTAGGCCTAATAATTGGTTCCATGTCGTGTTTCTCTTAAATTCTCCCAATTCTGTGTGTAACATTTTCAACATAGAGCAGCAAAGGTTTTCCCTCAAGGGGCCTATCCGAGGTTACCTCGTGGTTCCCTATTCTGTATCGTATCACCCGCTAGAATACTACTAAACTGTACCCATTCCCTTTGAAGGCCTTTATTGAGTGATTGAGTTCCTCAGGGATACTCTTAGGTTCTCATATGCGTCTGGCCCTCTCAAATATGTAATATTTGGAGAATGTTTGCTTCATTCCATTTATTTAACTTTGTTAAGTCTTCAACATTCACGGACAGCAACACTTTTTGCTAACTGAAAATCTTGAATTCCATTCAAGGTTTTGAAGCAAATGTGAAACCTATGTGAATATGATCGTAACTGGTGAGTTATGAATAATTACTCATGGGGTTTGGTTTGATATGGCAAGATATATACTATTTAATTAAAATACTTTACAAAATATATGATTTTATCAGTAGTTACTAACAAATATCTTAAGCAATTGAAATTCCATAATGAGATGGTACTCAACAGATGTTAAAAAAGTTGAAAGCCACATTTTAGGTTGGCCGTTAAATATGTTAAAGTAACGATCTAATTGATGACAAAAAAAATCATAAAATTCATATTCACCGTCCAATAAAGAAATATGCATAAGTACTTGCCTTGGCACAAGGCGATATGCCATCATCAGTATCTGATAATTTCCTCTTCAATATGCTGCTCTTAGGAACAGCCAGTGGACTAGGGATCTCTCTAGAGAATGTTAAGATATCATCCTCACTTATCTCTTCGGCCAAATCAACAGTCTGCTTTTGAAAGAAGTTGGACATAAGTTTTCTTATCCTTCCGCCAGATGGCGAAGATGTGCTACCAGCAGCCCGCCTCTTGAAGAAAAAATTATGAGGCAAAGGAGAATTGACATTGATCATATTCAAAAGTTTTGAGGAACGTTCCTGGATATTACTGGAGTCTTTGAATGAGTTTCGTGATACATTGTCGTTTTCAGTTTGAGCATTTTCATAATCATCGCCAACACAATTTTGGTTACGGCTGGAATTTTTGTCGTCTTGTGCTTCAGCTTCAAGACCAACATTGTCATTTTTGTTACCAATATCTTTTTCACTAGAAGGAACAGTGTGGAAACCATTTTGGGTACCATCAGAATCATCAGATGAAGTGTTACCTGAAACAATGATGTGAACACCAAATTGATATTGTAATTCAATAATTATAATTCAATGATGCGGCGGCTAGACGGTTGTATTGAAGCCGAAGGAAGCCATTTCCAACCCTTAATTTAGTGCAATTCGTTAGTCTAGATGTTAATGTTATTTAATATTTGTTGTTATTGGTACATAATTAGTAATGAAAAATTTTAAAAATAATAATTTCCAAAAGAAACATTCATTTTCTCATATTATTCCTTGTGAGGTCCAGGGATATGCAATTAGGTTGACTTTTTTTTCTTAAAAACCAAGAAATACGAAAAAATTTCAAGAGACAAAAAAGTTGTATTTCTAATTGCTTAATCCAAAGAAATAATAAAAATTTCACAAAAGTAAGTGGCGTACATTTTTAAGTCAAAAATATTCGTTCAAATCCCGCTCGAGACGCCACTGGACTTAATCAATTGAATCACGTTCGGGCTAAAT
>WOGP01009870.1:0-10539 GCA_015342065.1 Leptinotarsa undecemlineata
ACTTTGTTGGCGAAACGCGCGTCGAGTGCAAAAATATTAGTTTGGTGTTTGGGTAATTGATCAAAGAAGTTATTCAACTTTCACACCAAAGGTTCCAATCCCATAGTTATTAGTTAACCCAAACTAAATTTACTCATGACAGTGCATCGTGAATGTTCACTTTGATTTCAGCTGATAATTCCTTGCCATATTAAATAAAAAAAGTTTTACGTTATGAGCAAAAGATGATTTCACAAGCTTTCCTGAACTTTCGAATAAAAGTACTCGTGATATTCCTTATTTGGTTCAGGTATTTCACGGCTAGGGGTGCTCTTGTCAACCCGTGTATATTTCACACTTATATTTTTGCAACACAAAGTAGATGATTGGGACTCCTTAGCTTTGGCACATTTATGAAGTTCATATAGATACGAGTATGTTGTGGGATTGTTGAAAATTTATGTGAAGTTTATTAGCTGTATCTGCTGTGATTGTTTGTGAACTTGTGCGCGCTACTCTGAAAAATATATCAACCAATTTGAGTGTGGTTTTCACTAATGTATTACATTGCGAACATTTGATTATATTTTATTGCATAATTTATTTGGTTATTGGGTGAAACAATAAATAAATTATCCATTATTTGATATATTGAAGTATTCAAATTCAATGTTTACAATTCAGAAATACAGAAAACTGTGTAACTGACATATACTAGACAAAATATCTGAAATATTTTCGATTTTATGACATACTTTATTCATAAGTTCAAATCCCTTTCAAAGAAGACAATCCAAATGAATAAATGAAGTAAGTAAATACGGATAAAATAATAATCAATATGGGCAGTCCGTAAAATGTGGAATTTTCATAATTGTTGTAAAAATAAGATGATTCTGGATATATGAAAAACATATTCTGTATTTTTACTTTAGTTCATTAAATACTTTTTCAATTAATTTTCAAATTTGAGAGCAGTTTTAGTTTTTTTTTTTTTTGGAAATTGTATTGTTTTATAATCATAATTGCATCATAATAAATTCATTTCTGTTCAAAATTACAGTTGAAATTACTAACTGATAGTAATTTTGTTCGTCTAGTGTTATGAAATATTGATTTCAATGAAATTTCTGTTTTGAAATTTTTGATTTGTTAATAAATGAATGAAACAATCAATTTTTTGATTGTATAGTGTATTCAAATCTGATAATATCTTGCTTCATAGAAATCCACAATTAGTTCAGAGTGTGATAGTTCATATATGCATTCAATAGTTATATTTTGTTAAGATTTCAAAGGTTTTATTGTGGATTTATTGACTGTTCACGAAAAAGAAATTAGTTGTGAGTATATAAGACTGAAAAATATTTTTTTCAAAAACTTAAGAGGAATATAGTTCCTGATTTTGAATCTAACACCAATGAGGGCTGCTATATTTTTTCGAATAATTTGAATATGTTTGTACACGATAAATAATTGTCGTTATTATATAATCCCAGTAATTCAAATAAATTGTTATCAATAATTATAGGATTGGTACAACTGTTCAATGACCTTTTAGAAATATTCATAGACAAAGATTTTTGAAAATTCATTGTTTACATACGAAACTTACTCAACTGTGACAACTGAGTTGAAAATTTTATTTTTGAAACACTTGGCAGTTCTACTCTCTCTTGTGAATCAAACTGGGGAATACAGTTATTTCCACTTCACAGGTGACAAAAGAAGGCAAAATGAAGGACAGACTAATAAAAGAACTCCAGGAAAAAATTGATCTCAGAGAACGACAAATAAACAAGCTAGAGAAAGAAGTTCGTGAACTGGAAACCAACCTGGTGATGACCAACGAAAAACGTTTCAAGCTCCAAGAAACCATAGGCAGCATGGAGAAAGAACTCCAGTCAACTAAGGCCCACGTGAATCAGCTCGCAGACATCAACACACGGTATGAACTCGGTATGAAGTGCTCAAATAGACGTTTTGTCGATAAAGTAACGATTTCCAACGATATACTCGGTTCGGGAAGTAAAATTAACATTGTAGATCGCGGGTATATACCCCAGAGCAGGAAATCCTCTCACAAAGTGTTGGAATGCAATGAAGGAATCCATGGGAAAATGAGTTCGAGGTCTCTGATTGGTTTGTCACTGAAACAAGTCGACTTTCTCAAATCCAGGCTCGACTATCTGACACAGGTCAATATGGTTCCTACAGTCAGCGTTGAGGCTGTTAGGACTCATTCTCAGATCTGTTCTACTTCTAGTTTGAGCGGGTATCAATACACGCATCGCAACTTAGAGAAGATGGTCGAATTGACCGCTAAAAGATATGATTTCTTGCAACAGCAGGCTTACGAATCATATGATGAATTGACGAGCTTAGTACGATTGTTAGTATCAAAAGGAACTCTAGACGAATAAAATGTTAATACGTTTCTGTATTTTAATTATCTATATTGATTTTTCTCCCCTCAAATCTAACATAAATATTATAGACGTAAAGTGGTTAGACTTTAAATTGAAGGAATGTAAATTTCCGAAAAAATTACTTAAATCAACGCAGTATAATTCATCACTCAAAATAGTCCTGCAGTTTGATCGAAATTCACGTTCATATATTCAAGACCCACTTATTCAGAAGAAATTAAATAAATTATTCAGTGATTTTGCTTCAAGAAAAACTTTTGAATTCTACCCCACTATCAACAAAATCGTTGAAAGACGGAAACCATATATGAAATGAGTCGAACAAAGTAGTTTTGCCCAATTTTTTCAACTATCCGAAAAACACTGAGTTTTTTTTGGTAAATATTCGAATATCTCACAGTAGAATATTTAGAAAAAAGTTTTCGAACGCGTAAAGTCATAAGTCAAATTTTTATCCAATGTCAAACCGCAGGGTTCTCTCTCGAAGGTCAAAAGAAGACTATTTCTTTCTTACACCAAAAATCGATAGGGAATCACATGACATTATTCACTACGTCACATTTGCACTGTCTCACCCTGCTTTATGATCAAATTTCTCGCAAATTCTCATTTTTCCTTAAAATATATATTTTCGTCAGAGCTCTTTCCATCTACTATGAGTATTCTATCGTTCAATTGACAAATTTCCAACTTGTCATGCACTGTTTGGAACCTTTGGTGCAATAATGAATATTATTGGAGTTTTATTCCAATATCAAACTGTTTTGTATCTGTATCTGTAGAGAAGGGAGGCTGAGTATAGGCCCACATCACTTAGGCCACATGTGACCCATTGTACATCCCCCCGAGGAGTTGTCCTCCTAGGTCATCGTCCATCCTCTCTTTTCCAGGAAGGTGGACAGGTTACTAGAAGACATCTCCTTTATATTGGCAGGTGTAGACCAAGACTCGCCGAATATACACTCTCTTTTGGCAACCTTGAGCCCCTTCTTGGTGTTCCCTTCTTAGAGATGCATAAGTGAGGAAGCTTTCCTGCAGGGACAGCCCGTTCCTTGCCTTTATTCAAGGAGGAGCTTTCGGCGCCCCCCGCAGAAAGTGCCTTTGCTGTTGGCGGTGCAGTGGAGGAGGAGGACGCACTTATAGTTGCTGCCACTCCTGCCTCCTTCGCTCTCTTTCTCCTTTCAGCCTTGGTGCCACAAATGCGCTTACGCCTTGGCGAGGTGATCCGCTATGTCCAGCCTCATTCCAAGCGGTAGACTGGGGAGAATATTTTTGTGCATCCCTAGCCACCGCCTTGAATTGAGGTGAGCACTTCTGTTCAGCCTTGGAATTGGTTTTTGTGTTTGCTTCATTCATGTGTGTTCCCATGAATACCAAGAGAATAGTTGGTCACCTCTGGCAGAGCCCCGCATTACCAGAGGTAGGCTGATTACAATGAGGTTTCGCCCAATTTCCCAAAGGGTTTGTTCGTGACCACATATCACCCTGTGGCCATTCAGCTGTCGGCACGTTTCCTTACACCTTAACTTGGGTAGGCTGGTCCACAGTGGCATGTTTTGCAAAGGTTTTTGCGTAGGTTTACCGCACCCTACTTATTTCTGCCACTTCTGACCATGACTCTGGCGACCCCGTCCGTAAGGCCACATTGGCTTCACGGAAAGGGCCTCCACTCCCCTGACCGTTCCCCTATCCGCTACCTGATGAAGAGCCCGATAGGTAGCCCAACCCACGTCACACCAAATCGTTATTTCAACACCTCAACACGTGTTTCGATCACCAAGTGTTAAATCTTCCTTTCGAAGATGTGTGTCGAAGTGGTATAATAATGGTTTGGTGTTGGGATAATCATTGATGAATTTCGAGTTGGAAATTTACATTTTTACGATTGATTCACTCGAATATTACAAATTCGAATGGACTTTGAATGATTTCAATTGTACTTCGACGCCATATACAGAAATGAAAACATGAGATCAAGAAACATGTTAGCTGCTGCTTATACTCAACCTTTATGAACGAATTTGATTCATGCCTGTGGATTCAGGATGTAGTTAGCCATTCAGGCTTGTTTGTGTTTATTCGAATATTCACATTTTTGTTGCGAATCGCAAAATAATGATCGCATTGATCGGTTATTCCTTACATTTTCATGCGAATAGTTTTTTATTTGCTATCTGCTGTGAGTTTTTTATTAATTGATAACGCTGTGTGACTTGAGCCTATAGTTAACGATGTTTCGCAAGGGTATGTACTAGGACCTCTTCTATCACAAGCGCTGCGTTTATCACAAGCGCTGCCCTATAAATGTATCATTTATGCCAATGACAAATCTATTTGTCTATTTTGATATATTATATTATTGTTTTCGTTTATTCGATATTGGTACTGATTTTACATATTAAATAATCTCTTAGACTTGCAAAAAATATTTTATACTATCTATCTAACTATCGAACAATCTTCTTGTAATTTTTATGGAAACTTTTGATAGTTCTCGCAGACCGTTGATTTGAAAAAGTTTAAATAAAGTTTTCCAGGCTCCCATATAAAAAACATGTATGATCCTATGATTTCTTTATTCACAAAGAAGTTTGAATATTTGAAGTTCTTTGCGACATTTGTGGCTGCCTTTCCATGCACAATAATTTCACGATATTCTCAAAAGCATGACTGAGCCCAGGGCCGTAGCGAAAAGAAAAACCAGGGGGGGAAGGAATCCAAATTTGCCCAACTCCACCAGCAAAATTTTCCAACTTTCGAAGAAATGAAAACCGAGGGATTAGTTACTACTATAATATGTATATTAATTTTTTTACCTAGATATCCAAAGAGTGGCGAATGCTTATGCCTGTTAGGGTTTGCACAAAAAAAATAAATTTTAGTGATTATAAAAAGTAATAATGGGAATTATTCTACTTTGGACCAAGGTCCTTGGTCTTCCACCATTTCCACCATGTATAGGAATATTTAATACAAATGAAAGGAAACAACGTTTAAATAATATTGTGCTAATTGTTTTCTACTATTATTTTTTCCATCTTCACGGCTCGCAATTTCCCAACTTTTCCAAGTCGGAAAAAAAGGACTCAGAATTCTCTTCAAGTTATGCATGTTGGGAAATCCCAACCGTCTGCTGGTTCTTTCCCTTTTCTAATAACCTCTCTGTTTCTTTTCTCTCCTTTTATTTATTTTTTTTATTTTAATTCCTTTTTTTACTATTAGTTTTTCTATCTTCATGGCCCAAAATTTCCCAACTCTTCCCAACTTTTTCCCAAGTCGAAAAAGCAGGGTAGGGGAGGCTCCCCATCCCCATCCCCCCCATAGCGACGTCCCTGGCTGAGCCTTTTCACTATGCCATATTTGGGCGAAGCAATCGTACCAATATAAATTTTTAACATGAAATCTGTTAATTGAACAATAAAATGGCAAAAAGCGGCTCAAAAAATTTTTTTCAATGGAAAAAGGTTCATTTGAGGTCAGTTGTTGACCAGGTACATTAACGAATTAATCCATATGTCACCCAAATTTTCAGTTTCGGAATAGAATTTCTTGCGTGACTCATATGTAAGATACCACTGTAATATGTATTTTAATTTATGGATTGTTAACACAAAAGCAATATGGGTGTGTATATTTTTTATATGCTTGGAATTGATTTATTTCAGATGAAGACTTGTTTGGAATGTCGTCTGTGAGAGAGTGCAAAATATGTTCTATGAAAATTGTAAGGCCTCAGAATAAGCCAAATTCAATTTTAACGTAATTATCACATTTGATTCCACTCAAATAATTAATCGATGTTTATTTCTCTGTTGACAATTCCTATATATCTACCTATCATTTCATGTTACCATAAATTTTGTTGTCCCTGTCTAGCCAAAGATATTCATTTACTGAAGAGGTATTGCATAACCTTGTATTCTCCTTTGTTTCCTCAAAGAAAAATTCAATTAATTTTGCTGAAATTGATGTTTTGTAGATTTCGATGTGCCAATCGAAAGGACACAAAGACAGAAAAAGCTCCTACCGAAAATAAAGAGAAACAAAGAACAAACGACTAAGGCTATACATTTTTGAGGTAAATATTTTCACACGTGGATTCGTATAGAAAGTATTCGAACAGAAACTCATCAGTACTTATTTTAGCAGAATTTTTGAACGATTCTTTAAGAGACCACGAATTTCCATAGAACATCATTTGTCTCACTATCCTTAACATTCAAAAACAATTGAATATATCCCTGTAAAGACAACAGAATCCTTCAATTGCCTAGCAAGTTTTGTGAGATATTTTTCCTGGATTGTTTCGAATTGAGTATTCAAAGAATTGAGACATGCTAGAAATTTATTTTTGAAAATATAAAATAAGAATAATTTAACACTTCAGTTACTATCATCATGAATACTTTAACATTTTTTCAATATTTCGGGATACGAATATATTCAAAAAACTGGGCAACAAAATTTGTGGTGACGCAAAATGATAGGTTGTAATTCACTTTCATTCAATACATTCCACCTCTCAGTGGGATTATTTCTAATTAATATTAGCGTACCACACATTTTAGCCCATGAAATAATGATGGGTTCATCAGACATGTGCCATTTTTCTATATTGTTGAATTTATCACTAAAAAAATTTTGTGTGTTGATCAAGAAACATGGAATTATGTGTCATTCATGATGTTAGTAACTCTGAAGTGAGTATCATATACGAGTAGTATAACTCTACAGCTAGAAAGTTGTAGATTATTCAATTCCATTTGTTTCCAATTCTTAGATTTTTATTGACGTTTTCTTCGTTTTAGTGCCAGACACAAATACGTCAAACCCTTCTGAAGAATCCCTGAATATAAAAATAACCGTTGGCTGAATCCAATAAAGGGATTGGGTATTATCATTATTCTAAGGAAAATATATTGTAAATCAGCCAATAAAGTAGTCATTCCACGGAACTATGTCTTTCATTATTTAAAAAGGACATTCCTCAAAATCTTTCAAAATAAAAATTGAAATGCCGAAAGTATTTCACCCCAATGCGCTTCAAAAAATGTTAAGTTTGTCAGTAACTTTTAAAGTTCAACATGTGTCATTGTGTCTTTGAATATAAAATAAGTAAATAACTTTTGTATGATTTCAAGTAATATCAAGTAATGAATATCACTGGTGTTTTTTCCCAACACCAAACCGTTCTTTTAACACTTCGACACGTGTTTCGATAACCAACTGACCATCTTCAAGAGGAAGATTATTTCCTCTCTTGAAGGTGGTTTTGGCTTTCTACTTTCCCATCATTATATAAAAAAAATGGTATCTGGAATCTTCCAAAGGAAAGAAGAAAGCAATGAATTTCAGAATAAAATATTCACAAAAAATTTGTAAATCAGAACAAAGAAATAACTTTCAAATATATACTGAAAGATTTTATTATTTTATATTATTATTTTATATTTTATAATGGTTGTAAAAACGTTTCAGAGAAACAAATTATGAAACTGTAATTCTCCCAGAAATGTTTTCAATGAGATCATAAACCAGCTATTAATAGGAAATTGGCACCGTTTTATAAAACATTACAGTCTTTATAAATATTTTGTAACGCCATTTACGAACAATACAAAACAGTTTTATGAAAATTTCGGCAGTTACTATAAAATTTTTCTAACACTTTTCGTAAAAAATCTTATGACATAATTGAAATACAATTTTATAACAGTTTTTCAGTAATTCTAAGTAAGATTTATAAAATATAATGCAGCCTAAAACGATAACAATTAAATAAAAAAGTGTTAAAACGGTTTTCTTGAAGGCGCAAGAAGTAATTTTGTATTGGACACTTGGAAAATATAATAGATGTCACCAACCAAAAACTAACGAATAAAAATGTTGGGGTCATTTTAATAATTTCAATTTTGTACTTATGAAAATGTTAAAGACATTGTTTGTGCTCCAAGATTGATATTTTAACTGCAAATGAAATATTATGGACATATATATAGACTATTATTAGTAAAATATAAGCAAGCCACTGCTACCTAAAACCAAGTTTTTGAAAATATAATTTTTCCAGACGAAGTGACTTTATTAAGAAAACTTCATATCTTCATATTTATAGGGACATGATATATCATCTTGAAGCATTTTTCATCTTCCAATTCATCGAGTAATATACAGGGGGTTTTATTTGAAAAAATGAATCTTACCACTTTTATGCATAATGGAAATAATAGTTATTTCAGTACACCACGTTTGATATCGAGTCGATTTCTTGGTGTTGATTGAATATTTCGAATTTGTCCAATTTTCATGAATTTAGAGTAATGATTGATGTAAGTACTATGTTCAATTAGAGCTTTTGGACTATATTTAACAAAAATTATTGTTTATCTCGAAAATCGATTCAGATAGGTATAGAACCCTATTAACAAAAAAGTAATATAATAAAATGTGTTGATATACGAGGTATTCTTTTTAAAAAAATTAAGTTGCTAGGATTTTTTAATAGAAGTGGCAACGTCACAATGCTGAAAATATTTTATAGAACACTAAATACATCCATTTTTCAGCTTTGATCTTTTTTGAAGTCTTTAACTCCGACCCAGACAAAAATTCAGGCTTCAATTTCAAATGCTATCGAGGTTTTTATGTGAATCTTCATCATGGAAAAATAATGCTGATCAACTAAAGCATAATTTACCTCCGATGAAGAGGTAATCCTTGGAACTTGAATGGCCGCTATAATCGTTGTATCGCTTCTGAAGGCAGCTATATTGAATAACAAAATCAACTTTTATCAACTATTTTTTAAATGTCAGTCTACGAAATGTTCAACTATTACTGATATGGGAAAAATATTAGCAAATGAAATAAAGAGAAACCAGAATTTAATGTATAATCGTATGCCACAAAACTACCGAGAATAATTTCCCGACTGACGAAAACGAGTTGACTAAATGAAAAGTCCCATGATAATGACCGACCTACTATAATAAATAGTTAATTTATACGAGTATATTTACTTAGAAACTTGGCCATCATCTTTCAAACAGTCAATTATGAAAGTCCATTCTTCAAAAAACGGACGATGCTTTAATCACAAATTATAGATCGATATCACTCATCACCCATTTGTCCAAAGTATTCTGAAAGATACTCAAGAAAATACTTACAATCTACGGTTCAAAATATAAATTGATTTCTGAACATCAGTATGCTTTTAAGAAATACATATACACCCAACATGTGGTATTGGCTTAGACTTCTGAAGTAACTTCCGCCCTGAATGAGAATAAAACATGTGTTCTGCTCGACCTATCGAAGACATTTGAAACAGTCAATCATAAACTACTTTCAATAACACTCGAGAGTATGGAATACAAGGAAATTTAAATGAGTCATTCAAAAGTTACTTCTCTAACAGGACGCTGACGGTAAAAATTGATGACGTTTCACACACACAGACACACACACATAAACCGTATAGTATTTAGATGGGTAATCCACAAGGTACAGTTTTGGGGCCAATTCTGGTAATGAAATTTTTCAATCAAAAGTAAAGTTGAGAGCTTGGGCCACAGTCATTTTTCATGAAGCCTACAACTGGTCATAACTTAAGGATATGGTTGAAACTGATATTCGTTGAATAAAAAACTGACTAGTCAGGCTACTAACGCTCAGCTTGGAAAAAGTCAATTACTGAAGTACAATAATTATGTGTCATTTCAACCCACATCTCAGATGGAATTCTCATATAGATTATTTATCCAATAAACTGCGCTTTATCCTCTGAATTAGAATTTAAAAAAATATTTTAAAAACTACTCAGCTCAGAACTCTATTACGCTCTGGTTGAGAAACAATTACGGTTTGTAATTGCCTGCTGAGGGGGAATTTTTCACACTCATATTCGTTCGTTGGGAAGTGTTACAAAATATAATAATAAAATGTATATTCAAATTACCATATCTTGAACCTACGTCAAATGTATATACACCACGTGATCTTTTAGATATTCAGTCTATTTTTCAATTGAAAATTTGTTATTTCATTCATTCTGTTAGGAAAAATCACAAACATTCGAATTTGGAATTCAATCAAATAAATACCATCCATGACTATAATACAAGACAAG
>WOGP01009871.1:0-10538 GCA_015342065.1 Leptinotarsa undecemlineata
TAATATATCCTGTAATGTAGTATAAAAACAAAAATCTTGATACGGACGGATGGAATATCGAAGAAAAGTTCGACTGCTAGCATTCTTGATTCCACCAAGACGTACTTGGCAAACTACAGCTGCGTAAATCCCTCTAAATTCACTTTTCAAGCACAACACCTTCTCAGAATAAGCACCCAAATGGGAATAATCTGCAGCAAGAATCCAATATGTTGCTTTGTCTCGTCGTTCTATTTGGATTCCAGGAAATCGGTTGTAGATGCATATCTTTACCTGGAACAGGACGTTGCATATCTTTATGAGGATCCAGAAGTGATTTCAAATTGGGGTGGAAGTAACCACGTTCATTTCAATGACACAAAAACCCAGGCAGGGGTTCAAATTAGACCTTCTTTGGAGTATTGATTAGAGTTCCACCCCTAAGCATACCCTGAAGCTGCTGGATTCCATCCCGAAAAGAGCCATCTGCCTGACTGAAGATGCAGACATCACTTGCAACCTTGATAGTTGGGAACATCTCTCTTATATAGATACTTTCACGGAAAGTGTTCAAGTTACTTGGCATATTTAATTCCACCAAGAGCGGTACATATCAGAAATACGCGACGAATGCGCCTTAATGGAAGCAAAAGCCAACAACATAGACAGACTGTGGCTGCTCATGGTTTTGAGGTTCAACCTAGTGCACTTCGAACTTCACTTTTGAAAACTCTTTTGGAGAACTGCGTTTATGTAGAATAAACTTCATGAGAACGTTTTTCCAAATGGATTTAATCTCCATAGATTCAAATTCTATGTGAATTGCTACTTTTGTACAGGTTCTTAGAAAGGATTTTCCTGTAGTGCTTGTGTTTTGTGCTTAAAAAAATCAAGTCTCAGATTCTACTGTCAGAGCTTCTTAGGGATTTTCCTGCAGTGATTATGGATCTCCTTTAAACACAATAATTCTTGCAATGTTTCTGATATTGTAATCATTAGACATTACATCCAAACCATCTTAAATTTATTCCAGATGCAAGAATATTTGTACCAACGAACCGGCTGTATATAAGAGTTATTTCTAATTGTATTTACTAATATGAGTTTATATTTGATCTGTTACATTAGTGACAATTATTTATTTTGGTGATTAAGATCATTAGAATGCTGTTGTTAATATATTTAACAATCACAAGTATATATTTGTTTTGATGCTGAGCAACGTCAGATCTAGATAACTTTTCAGAACCTTAAAAGTAAGTGGATGATACCTTTATTAAAAAAATATGTACCTAATTTTCCTGTTTTTTTATGTATAATAACTATCGATGTATGAATCTGTATTTTTTATGGTCCATCATCCATGTATTATCTAATTTTATAATTATGAATTTCAGCACCAAGTTAATTCAGTTTCCTAATCACTTGTTGAATTCGCCATCTTCGAAAAAATTGCAGATTATCAAATGATCTGTAGATCTGGCCTTATATTATTCATATATTGAACTGAAAAATAAGTTTCCTAATGAGCATAATTAATTTTATGATTCAACTGGAATTCATAGAGGTTAGTACACTTTTGTCGTATAAATAATAACTAAATGATTTGACCTGAATTTTCAGTGTATGTTTAGTATGAACACTTTGTTGAATCTCCTTGATTTCGCTAACAATCCTTATAATTGATACTCATCTCACTATTTGTGATTTTATCAAAAAGAATATGATCTTTGTGGGACACCTAATAAAACCACACGTACCACATATGCTCGATATATGTGTTGTTTTGTTTACTCCACCTGAGAAATGAGATTGTAATCTCTATTGATAAGTAAGTAATTCACCTATCCTTAAGATTACCCGTACTTTCGTTCTACAAAATTCTCCTCTCAATCAGAATTGAAAAGTGTTTCACGTTCTCTTCTCCTTCTTAATGAAATATTTAAAGTTTTTCCAGACGAAAGTTCATTATAATAAAGTTAGAGATTAAGTTTTTGAACAAGCTCTAACTTTTCCTTTGATCCCATGAAATTATTTCAGCATTTATAACTCGTGAGAAGTATTTCAAAAGAACTAAATGGTTCTTTTGTGTTTTACGTTTTGTTTTTAATACTCGATGAATGAGAGATGCATGAGTTACAAAACTAGAATTGCATATAAGAAAAGGTTTTTAGAACTATTGCTAAACTATTCATCCTACATATGAATATTTTGTTTTCAATTACTTTGATATTAAGGAATTTAGATGATATTTCTAAATGTTTGTGTGTCTAGGATTGATGGTTCTGAGTCAAATATCAAATATAAGATACTGTGAATACGTGATCGTTGTCTATATTTTTTAACTCATCAAGAAAGCTGTTGTATATCTGAAGATTTTTGAGAGGACGTTAAAGGACTATTTTATATATGTAAATCATATTTTCTGCTTATGAATTGAATCATTTTTAATACTCCTTGATTTAAAGATTGGACTATTAAATCAGCAATATTTTTGATAATGAAATCTGAGATATCATCAGGACCGCAAGAGTCTTTAATTTTTTTAATTATATTTTATGATACGTTATTCAGGTCACAAATGAGTTCATTAATATTGGTCATTAATTTTTTAAAGTAGTATGTAGATTTCATTTCGATTGATTTATTTTGCCTATGTTCTCTTTTATATATATTATTGCTTCAAGAAAACATCAAATCAACTCTTTTAAGATGAGATTCTTTGAGTTCTGTAGTCCTGTAGAAAAAAGAACAATGAATAGACAAAATACTAACAGACAGTGTTCTATAGAAGGATGATTGGAATACTTGATCTAGAATTGTTTCGTAAATTATATTTACCTTGCTCTCGAAAATATAATAGAGGCATTAAAGTTCCATTTTAAACTCGAAATCAGAAAAATATTGCTGTACCTGAAAGTAATAGAAATTTTCAAAGATGAATCATTAAAATATATTGGTATTGATTCAAACAGTAACACAAACACACTTAGCGACTTTGTTTAGAAAAAGAACGAGTTTTTTTTAACATTTTAATATTAACCCACTTCAAATATACTTTGTGGCACCACTGGTTTCGTATAATTATCCTAATAGGTTCAAGTTAATCTCTTCGCTGTATAATGTTGACACTCGTTTTTTAGCGTCCACTTTGCTGAATTAGCTTGAGAAGGAAGAAGAGGGTGAAAACAAAAGTTTTGTATCCATTTATAACCTGCCAGTGAAAGTCTTTTTACTCGTGAGGGTGTGCGTTTCCAAGATTCCTTGGTGTCACTTTATTGAATTTGAATGGCGAAAAGAATTCACCAGTGGAAAGACCATTTTTCAAATTGCATCATGCCTATTCCCCCTGAATTGATGTATCACCCGTAATGCACTAGAATAATCTACGAGATCCAAAGTCGAATACGAAACCGTATTAGTGTCAATATATTAGCTTATTTAATGGAAATAATTTAATTTCTTGAATAATAAACAGAGAAAGTTAGTATCAATTAATTGTTTTTGTAAATTTTCATCTGTTGCTTTCCGCTTTAATCTGGAAAGTACTTAAAAAAATACAAAATGTCTGGGTAGGTATATACAAAGTGCAGATATTCATATATAACTAACTCAGTGGAGGTTTTTCTTTATCAAATATTGATTTGACTATTTTCTTTTTCATTATTTTGTAGAGTTTTGTCATTCAATACTAAAGATCTGTTTTTCCGTCAACCAGCTGTCGCATCCCTACGAACGACAACCCTCAGAAGTTGAAACTTGTGCGAGCTAAGGATTAACGAGGTCTGACATTTTATCGTGTGATTCCTAACACGGATTGGGCGATAGCAAGTGAAGATCGATCGTTCAGACTAGGGCTTGAACCACCGACCAACACGGAAGTCAATTCGAGTGAGTGAAAAAAGCACCCACGCCAAACCGCTTGGCTATCGACCGACCGACCGACTATATTGTTTGTAAATACAAGGTTAAACTTTGGAAATACAAAACTTTAGTATATTCAAATTTGCAACTAGAGCCATCTACGCTAAAAAGTATGTAGCCCTGTTAGGCCAAACCCCTTCGCGAATTTTTATTTCTAGGCCATAATTTCAGGCTGATTTTAGGCTTATTTTGACCTCTATTCCAGAATGTTTTGCTCTTCATGTGATTGCTTAACGTTAAGCTAGCAGAATCCAACCCCAGAAAAAAATCATTTTGTTTAATAAAACTATGTCATAATTTGAGGCTTATTTTGAGTTCCTATTACCTCGTATCGCCGATATTCTATGCCCTGTTTTTTTGTCAGTGAGTTCTGTTAACTTCAGCGTTAAGCTGGCAGAACCAAATCGAACTCATTCACTTTTTAGAAAATTTGAACTTGCAGTTTTAGGCTCTTTCATTATAATTTTGAACGTTTTTTCATTTATTGTTTGAATTGAATATGTGGGTATTACATCAGACACACGCGATTAAAGCATAAATAATTTTTCGAAAACATTTTTCAACTATGGCTCCTTTGGCTCCCCATCGCCGACTTTCAATGTATTGTTTTTTTAATAGTGTGTTCTGTCAGCTTTATCGTTAAGCTGCTAGAACCAAATTGAAATCCTTCACATTTTGTAATGTTTGACCTCGCTATAATTTTAGGCCTATATTGCCCCCTATCGACGATTGTATATGTGTTGTTGCTTTTTAAAAACAGTTACTTCTGCTAGCTTTACCGTTGAGCTGGCAGAACCGAATCGAAATCCTTCCGTTTTTGGAAAATTCGATCTGACAATAATTTTGGACTTATTTTATGCTTCTTCAATATAATATTAAACTGTTTTGGGCCCCTCGTTCAAATTGAATATTCGTGTGATTACCTTAGACACACGCGATGAAAGCGGAAATGCATTATCGAAAATCACTTGAATTGAAAATTGTACGATCATTTGAGGTTTCTATGACCACCCAGCTCCGACTTTCGATGTGTTGTTTTTTTATGTGTAACATCTATAGCCGCACGTAAAACTGGTTACTGGCGTGGCGACGTATGTTGTGGCGTCGGGTCGCCATGCGCAAGCGACTGTGCGATTATCTCCCCCCCCCTCTCCCACTGGTTCGGCTGGCCACACTTAGCTCGAAAACCTATAATGTATACAGTCGTGTTTACTACAGTATACATAACCTGTGTTTCACTAAATAAATAAATTTAACTAAAATATATCTAACAGTGATAATTTCAGAAATCACTTTTTTGAAAACTTCCTTCTACCTCTTGAACCCTTGAATTTCTATCTCTCGTACCATCTCAATTTTGACTGTCCCGGCTTTCAATGCATACTATAGATTACGTCATTTCGCGAAATTCAAGCTGTAAATAATAATAATACCGTCTCAATAAAACATTACAATTAATTTTACCCTGATTATTAGTTGTGAATTCCTATTGGTGCCTAAGCTATCGAAGCAGTAAAGTTATTGAAAGTTCAGACATGTGCCGTTCAAATATGCAAATAATATTTCTCAGTAATTTATATTTTTTCGTACAATTCATGCTGAAATTGTCATTAGGAAATTTTCAAAAACTTTAAAACATACTTTTAATTTTTAATGTGTTTTGTGGTTTGTTTCCTCTATATTTGGTTAAATTCAGTAATATATCGAAATTTATGATAGCAATTCCCATTCGTTTTTCAACTTCAAGAATGCTAATTAAATTCTACCCTTATCTGAATTATAGTATACTACATTCAAAATGAAACTAATTTAAATGTACTTGTGATGCACTGTTTGGAGCCTTTGGTGTAGTAATGAATATTACTGGAGTTTTTTTGCCCAACACCAAATCGTTATTTTCAACACCTCGACACGTGTTTTGATCACCAAGTGATAATTCTATATTAACGTCACAAAAAGGATTTGAATCTTTATAACTTCTATTTATTATATGCGAGAGCTTTCGATAGCTGGCTGTGCTATTATCTTCAAGGCTCTGCTTTGAGTAGAGCCTTGAACATGTATGTATCTATTTTTCCATTAGTGTATAGTAATCACTAAAAATCAAAGAAATATTTATTGTACACTTCAAATTTTGTTTATGCATGAGTGAATAAACCTAGGTGTCATTTACTCATTCAGAATGAATTATATATGAATTATTTTAGATGTATAGTTGTACTTCAGACGTGTTAGGAATCACAGGGTTAAAGGTAATACCTCGTTAGTCTTTAGCTCGAAAATGTTTCTACTTCTGAGGGTTGTCGTTCGTAGGGGTGCGATAGCTGGTTAAAGGAAAAACAATAATGCTGTATTACTTGAATACAATAATATATCTACATTTTTTGAACTACGAGTATCTTGTAGGGTTCAGTCAGCCTCAATGTAAGCGCAAAAAATGTGTTTATTCACGACATTACATTAGAAACCTCTGAAATTATCAGTGTTTCTCTACTATATTATGCATTATATATACATATGAAGTTTCCACTTGAATCCCTGTATCTATTAAAAACACCTGAAACAAAATTTGTTTTGTAGTTTCAAAGATCTAAGCATACATAGAGACAGACAGCGGGAAGCGACTTTGTTTTATACTATGTGTTGATGATGATGATGATAAACATATAGTACATTAGTTAACAAACTCATCAATAGTTTTTTACGTTATATTCACATTATTGCAAATACCTCAAGGATCTCGCTGATGAGGTAACTTTTCATGGGTAGAGAAAATTTTGAAATAGGTTAAGAAGTTTTCGAGTTTATCCATTACAAACATATAAAAAACCAAACAGACAGCGGAAAGCGACTTTGTCTTATGCTATGTAGTGATCCTACTAATGAGGATTGCTCACTTTTATCCTAGATGTTTGTACATTATTAATTATTTTTCGGTACCTAATGAACCTTTTTGGTGAAGAATACTGAAAAACTTTCGTCGAGACTTTCTCATTGTAATTTCCGCAAATTCTGTTCATTCACTTTGCATTCGTCCCATCAGACCTGTCTCCTTCCTTGGCAGTAGTTAAAAGTGAAAAATATTCTGACATAAATGTTGCACTATTTCAAGAAGACGGAACTTTTTTCACTCATATACTTCATGTCTTAATGGGCTTGAAATATCCGAACGCGACTGAATTTCGCTAGTGAAATCTTTATTGCAGTTTATTTAAATACTGATGAAAATGAGGAATTCTGCTGTAGTAAATTTTCGTAGCACCTCATTTTAATGTCATGCTAATAAAGAAATATTGCCAATTAGAAATCAGCAGAAATGAGGGGAAAATTATGGATACAGAGTCTAGGCAACTGACCGGATATGAGATTGTGAAAAACATGTTTTTGTGATTTATATTCTGGATGAATATGACGCAAAATGTTTTGATGGTTTCAGAAAAACACACTAGTATTAGTATTTTCTGAAAATACTTAAAAGTGATGATGTTGAAAACAAAACAATAACATTTGCCAAATTTTTCTCGAAAACTTGTTTTTTTACACACCATTGCGGTTGTTGTATTTCTCGATATTGAAGGAGCATTTGACAATGCACTACCTAAATCTATAGGATCGTCTCTGGGTAGAAAATGTATAAAATGGACCATAACTGGCTGAATCTATTGGTAAACAGAAGTGCAACTACGACTCTTCAAGGCAAGACCAATAGGTTCAGGGTCACCAAAGGCTGTCCTCAAGGTGGGGTACCTCCCCTGTTGTGGTCGCTCCTGATGGATAGTCTGCTTGATGCCCTCGACAGAGGAAAAGTAGATCTGCAAGCTTATGCAGATGACCTTGTCATTTTGGTAAATTCCACGTCGGGAAGGATAGCTTGTAATATACTCTAAAGCACGATGGACGTTGTTTACAGTTGCTGTCTAAGACAGCAGATGTCTGTCAACCCCAGCGAAACTGATAATCCCCTTCACCAGAAGGAGAAAATTGAATATCTTGGCATTGTCCTTGACAAAAAACTCACCTGGAACGCTCACTTGGAAACAGTTTTATATAAAGCCAGACTGTCCCTATGCACATGTCGAAGGATTTGTGGTAAAACTTTGGGTTTAGGTCAAAAATAAATCTATTGGATTTATGTGATGATTGTCAGACCAACGATCAATTATGGTGCAATTGCCTGGTGGCCGAAGGCTTTAGAGAAAAGGGCCCAGGCGAAGCTCTCTGGCTTACAGAGACAGACTTGTCTGGCCATCAGTGGTGCCAACAGTACCACACCGTCAGCAGCCATGGAGATCCTTATAGATCTACCTCCTCTCCACATTTTTCTGGAGAGAGAAGCTAGGACTGCATATAGACTTGTGCATATTGCCAATTGCACAAATCAATTTAATGCAGAATGCAAGTGACTATTGGTTGACACTGGAAGTCGCAGCATTCTGGAAATGACCTCTGACCTAATGCTTCAACTGCGAACTGCCTTATAAAGTACTGTGAGTATAAAGGTGTGAGTCACAATAAGCTCTCACAGGTTGCACTTTGTACCTAACCTAACCCTATACTATCCCAAAATCTATGTCTTGGGGATATACATGATATACGTTCATAATACATTTACTTGTCCATTATTCTAGAAATGGTAAATCCAATTATAATACGGAAAATATATGTCAACTTCAACTGAGGTACAGAGTGGTCAGTTTATTTCAGATACCTTGAGATACATTGTGTTGGTCAAGTTTGAATTGAAGTGGTACATACAATGTGTAATGTAAATGTAATGAATTATTGTGTTTGATTTGATTTAAAGTTTATTTTCTTGTTTTCACATCATGTAAATAACACTTGTTTTACAAAGGTTTTTGTCACTATTATCTTATTTCAGGTTCTTCTAAATTTCACAGACGATGTATCTTTTGTTTTAAATAATACCTACACAAACTAAATTATTAATTATGCATTCAACTTGACAAGAATGTGTATAAATATGTGAACATTTTTCAACATGATAAATTAGTAAACTCCCATGAATTGCTTCTTTCAATATATTCAGTTCCATTTATCTTCAAATGAATCAAAAACAAGCAGTTTTCCCAAACACCAGAACTGGAACACTCTTCACGATGCGCGTTTTACCAATCAATTTGACGCCTTCCGGAGAGCAAACAGACTAATTGATTTAGTTCACGTCTTCATCTTTGAATTAGTTTACTTCTTTGAATTTCTCTACTTCATCTCCTGAAGACGTCACTTCGATTGGTAAAACGCGCGATATTTACCGGATCAACGGTAACAATTTCTGTAAATATAAAAAATACATATATTTCACATTAGAGGTCATTCGTTTTCGATAATGGTCTTTACCATATTTCAGTTATTTCAAATTTTAATCAATGATGTATTTCATTCATGAAAATTCCATATTTTCGAATGTTTAACCACGGCGGCACTGCACATCCAGTATCTCATTCAGAAGACAACCTCGTCATTCAATACGCAATGCCAAATTCGATATTCAATGAAACAAAGGAAGTGAAACTCTATTCTGCAGGAAGTTTCACAGACCTTCCGACTATCGTAGGACATACCATCATGTTCCTGAAAAAAAAAGTGTTTTCATTCCACTCCACAGATATGAATATTATTAGCTTCAATTCGGTCACATCTTCGTCTGAAGCATAGGAACGTTCCCGTCAGGAAAAATTATTATTTCCCAAAGAAAAACGACAAGTATTCATGTCTCTCGAAGATAAAATTGCAACACGTGTCCCGCCCGTGTAACATATGAGCAATATGGCCGAACGTTCTTGCAATTTTACAAGAGAAATTCGGAAAAAGCGACCTGGTCATATACGTCAAACAGAGACGGATCGAGGAATATTGAGAGGTATTTATTGAGATGAACGTTCCGGAATAACAATGAGTAGAAGTTATGCTGACTCGAAAGTTGATTCAACATATATGCAGGCTCCATCTGAAAATCTATCACGAATGAGTTACACAAGGGGAGAATGAGAAAATATTTGCTATTTTCGGGTATTTCTCATAGAAGAAAGGAGATAAATCTACTAAACATTCACATTACTATCTCAGATTCGATTAATGTGCAAAAATGATACATCAAACCAATTTCAGCCAATATTGTGATGAATTTTTGAATTAGAATATTTGCTTAATTTTTTATTTGATGTTTTTAAATTAATTTCAAATCAGGGTTACCAAAATTAATCGCAAGTATATTTTGAAAGTATATTTTTGAACCTATGTTCAAAAATGCTCGTTTTCAATAGTTTTTGGAAAGTAAGTCATCAGTGAAAAATAGTCCATTTCAATGAAGTCGAAATGAAAATGATTTCTGGAAGAATAAATTCGAACCATACAGATTCACTCAAATGAATACAGTATCTTTCAAGCTCAGATCTAAAGATGAGGTCAAAATTCCGATATTTGGTAAAGGTGTAGAAGCGTAAAGTATATAGAAATACAGAATTTAGTTTTTTATGAGTTGATGTAATGTACATCGTATCTGGGCTAAATATAGTTTGGGTTCATAGGATGATCCGACCAACCGATAGACCGGTTTCGGAGTGATTGCCCCATCATCAGTACCGGACATGGTCTCTTCAGAACGGTGTGAACCG
>WOGP01009873.1:0-10537 GCA_015342065.1 Leptinotarsa undecemlineata
CCATAGAAAGGAAGGAAGTAATCAATTTGCAAATTAGTAACTCTATACATGGATGTGTAGATCATGCAAAGAAGTAACTTTCAGACACAAAAAGGCCAAAAACTTTCTTTCCCAAAAATTAATCACTCCTAAAAATATAACCCCTTCAATACAGAATCTTTATTGTTATAACAACGGATGTTATATGATATGTGAATGTCATTAGTATTGTAACTGATAATAATGACCTGTGACAAAATTCATTCACTCAAATAAAAGAAGCTTCAAAACTTTCAATTTCAATACAGTTGAGTACCTACAGACAACACAAAACAAAAGTGCAGTCTCAATGTCCAAAGTGATTCATCACGCTTATTGTTCGGAGACCGCTTGCATTTATTTTGTCGCGCGATAATTTTAATTTTCCGAAATCTCCTTCGATGCCAAAATTTTCCAGAACCTAAAGTATTGTTATGTGGCTAGTATATAGTTTGAGGTTGAAGTGACTCCAATAACAAACAATGTATTTTTTTGAAGACGAATTTATGACTTCAATGCTTTTATTTCAGAATTTGGATTCTCTGTAAAAATGTAAAATGACATGATTGAAAGAAGCAGATCCAATGTGTCTATAGATGCTTTCGACCCACAATATGTTGAATTCATCCAAAGGTTCCATTTCAAAATTCATCTAGAAATGGGAATATAAAAAAATCAGCCAATAGTGAAGTGTTCGGCATTCAATGAAATATGTTAATTTTGAAATTATATTTGAAAAAATCTGCTAGCGATTCTTCTGAATGCAGTACGAACGATTATTATACTAATTGAACATCTTGAATGTTTCGTTATCAAAATTATTTTTTTGTCTTGCTTGTTATTGAATATAATAATTTTTTTAATTTGAGTCGGGAAATGTTGAAAAAAATGGTGGTAAATTACAAAATGTATTATATTGTAAACGCAATATATTATTAAATATACCTTTGTTTGATTTTTTCAAGTTATTAATAAAATGCATCGAAATATATTTCTGCTCTGAAAATCCAATTCACAAAACTCCACTTTTGCATTGGTTGTGCTACCATCCAATGAGTTTTGATTTCCAATTTTCTGAGACATTATTCACAGTTTCTCATATGCTGAAATTATTCAGTAATGTACGTTCCCATTTGTACTCATAAAGTCCTATAATATATGGACAAAAAAAGCGCATTCAATAAATTAATTTACAAAACTTGATATACCAACTTGTAGTAATATGAAAACATTTCAGAAATCATACAATATATTTATAGTGTACTTTTTATTCGTTCAACATGTAATACCAAAATGTAAAAATATATTTGAGTAATATGAATAATGTAAAAATATATGTTTTTCATGGCTCTAAGTTATTATTGATATTTATTGTGAATTTACAAGAATAATATTCATAGTGTAATAAGCTATCCTCAAGAGATATCCGTATCCGTTCGCGGGAATTTATGTAGATTTATAAAAGTAGAGCAATTGTTTTGAAATTTCTTCAAATCGGGTTCCCAGACTATCAACTAACAATATCTTGGGAGACATCTTTGAAAGTTCGCAAATTTGGCTAACTGGACGATGCTAATAAAGCTATAGAAGTAACAATATTGAAACAAATTGCAAGTTCCATAATATTATGGGCATTTCGAAGCTTTAAATTTTCTAAAAAAGTGAAAAGATTTCCAAAAGCGACAGCTCACTGTGTATTTCATATGTTTATATTCTTTATATCATTCGATCATTATGTTATAAACATTTAAATGAACTATTATTAATTTGCTATTCAGCCCACTGTGTATTTCATATGTTTATATTCTTTATATCATTCGATCATTATGTTATAAACATTCAAATGTACTATTATTAATTTGCTATTCAGTCTTTAGTGAATACACGACACCTCATCATTTATTGAAAATAATGTGTGCTTTCATGAATAACTGAAATCACATTCAAGAAATGTCATTCATTTTTATCAGCCAAGGTCATTATGTATTCTCTCCAGAGCTTCTTCACAAAAAAATCGCATCGCCTCAAGGCTGTGTCGTGACTTGATTTCGAATACTATTCCGGATTTTGATGTTGACCAATATGTTAAAGTTAAAGTGTATATTGAAATACACTTTCGAGAAAACAAGAGAAGCGTCTCCTTTTACTCTCCGGTAGATTGGAATTTTATTGATTCAATTGACGTCACTTGATATTCCTTTGTAGTTTCTCTTTTTTGAATTCAAGAAATTATTATTTTTTCTTTGTATGATTTCAGACTATAATGATGTTTATGTGGATCATTGGGATGAAAAAAGTAGCATCGAATTTCTAACTTGAAGTTTTCAGAAACTTAATATTCCTTTCTGAAATGTGAACTTGGCTATTCATCAAAAACATTGATATCAATTGATATCAATTGATATTTTCTCAATGATTATTTTGTGGTTAGCTTTCATATCATCAAACTTTGTTCCTTCTAGTACCTAAATTATGAAACTTACTTCCAAATTCGTGCCCTTTAAAAATAACTTATGTTTGTGTACGAAACTTGGTCGTCAAAGTTCTTCATTTCCCTACTTGATATAAATCTGTTAGCTTAACCTAACTTTTTTGTTGATGTTTCAATTTGCAATTACTTCAGGTTAATTTTATGTTTCCTAATTTTTGAAGTTCATGTTTCCTAATTTAGATTTTATGTTTCCTCGAAAATAGTTCTTTCAGAGACATTCACAGAACATGCTCATCAAAATCGAAATATTTGATAATATTCGAGTGCCTAAAGTGAATATAAAATCAATGCAAATTAAAAACTGATAGAAAGTGGACAAAATTAATTAGATTGTGTTTGTCGGTTAAGCTAGCAAAACCCACTGATTAAAAAACAATGAGTAGAAAATCAGATATAGACAGACAAAAAAACTCAAATCCCCTATTCATTCTCGTGAACATCGTTAACATAGTGAATACTTAAGGTACCTTCATAGTTATCTAAATTTCAGTCCTGGCTCTGAACATCGGGAGTAAATATTTGGCGAAGTATCCACTGTTTGGAAAAAAAATTCTTTGAAGCATTCCTTACGAAACTTATCTTATAAATAACCTGGTTGGAACCTCAATATTATTTACAATAAAATCCGTCGCGAATTCTAGACTAGAATCGTTACAGGTATACCACACACCAGCTGAACAAATTATATCACGCATTCCTTCTACATAAGACCAGTAACGCATTTTCACTTTCAGTCATTGAATGAAACAATTGAAAAATACTATTTACACACACTCAGTTTGCTCAAGGTTGCACTTCACAAACAAAATACGTTTCGAATGAACAAGGTGAATCGTTCCACTTCAATCCCTTTCCGTCTCTGTTCCAAAGTTCTAAACAATTTTCCTGTTCTCCGTTTTCGTATTCAAAGTTGTTGGGTTCGCCAGCATTCCAGTTCGTGTAGGTGATCGGTCGACCGGTGGACATCCAGAAAAAGTTGCCCTCTTCCGCTATATCGGTTCCAGACGTCCAGAAATGTTCATTTCCATAACCTGCAGAAAAATTACACATTATTGCAAGTGGCAAGACTAGATACGAAGTACGGCATACAAAAATGTTGAATTGAAGGTCATCTGAATTGAATAACAAATCGGGAATACAAACATTAAGTCGACTGTCTCAATTCCAAATCAAGTGTTCAGATCCTAATATTATATCTAAGCATATAATAATATCATTATTGGATGGTAACTTGATTCACAATTGAATGCAAACATTCAACAGACGAAACTGTGAATAGATTAGAAATGAAAGCAACAGAAGAGTTAAGTTACTTTCCACGAACTTAGAGTTGATACTTGGATGATGTATTTGCCATTTTTGACACGTATCAAGAATAACGTATACAATTTTGGATGTTCTAGTTATAGGAAACATCGATGAGGGTTTAGATTATAGTGTAGGGGAAGGTGGGGGAATCACGGACGTGGGGTAATCGCGGACTAGTATGTTTCACTATGTTAGAAAAGAATGAAAGATATTCTAAATTATGCAGCCGTGATTCCATGCCAGACGTAGTGCCACGCAATAAGTGGTGAAGTGACGACGCGCTTTTTTTACAAGGTATGTTTATTTGAAGGTGTAAAAACAATTTCATATATATTTTTTACTAAAATTGAATAGCTGTATTATATTTTAGGTATTACAAAAAAATATCACATTATTTTTTCGAATTAATGTATCGTTTAAAAATGTTTTTCGGGAATAACAACGTGCACCAGGCTATTCGAACCTCAAATAAAAATATTACACACTGTATAGTTCATATAGTTTATTTCATATCCTTTTTTTATTATATATCTTTGTTTTCTGCCCTGTATTTATATAACATTGTCAATGATGTCAATGATTTAAAATATTCTCATATTTAACTGATTATATTTCAGATGGTATAAAATTACCAAAGAAAGACTGAGACCAAAGACAAATTAAAAGACTCAGAAAAGGATATTCAGGATGTTAAAAATAAAAAAAATTCCAATTGGAAAAGCAGCTGCTATATATTCTATTCCGAAAAGCACTATACACGACTATCTCAAGAGAGAAGTTATAAAGGAGTCAAAAACTGTCAGAAAAGCTATATTTTTTGAAGAACAAGAGAGAGGACTATATCATGAAATGCAGTAAATTATTTTATGGTTCAACTATAGAAATGGTACGAAAAATAGCATTCAAATTTGAGAAAGTAAATAATATAAAGCACAATTCTGACAAACATCTCAAATGGCAGGAAAAGACTGGTTCTATGGATTCAATGAATCAGAAGTGTAAATGTTTTGTAATAATATGGAAAATTTACAAACCAAACACCACTTTGACGCCAGTCGAATATACAATGAGGACGAGACAGGTATATCTAATGTCCAAAGAAATTCAAGGATTTTAACACCAAAAGGCCAGAAACAAGTCGGTATGGCAACAACTGGTGAAAGAGTTACTATAACGACAGTTGTCTGCGCTTGTAGTGCTTAAGGAAAGTATATGAATCCTGATATGATAGCATCCGTAAGTTATTCACGTTGGATCAACAAGAACTCATTTGTAGATTGGTTACACCACTTCATATTTTGTTGTAATCCAATCTTACTTATTCTAGACAATCATGAAAGTCAGGTCAGGTTAGCCTGCTATCTGCTTTATTGTCAGAACGGAATAATATGGTTATCCCTTCCACCGTACACATCTCATCGTATGCAACCACTGGGCTTAACATATTTTGGACCTCTCAAGTTTTCATCTAATAGGGAATGTGACTTGTACATGGCTGCTAACACAGGCCGAAGAAATACACAGTAGGTAGTACAGCTTTGCTTTTTCTAAGTTGCATCAACAATTTAGAAAAAGCAGTAAATGGTTTCCGGCCGCTGGTATTTGGCCTATAGATACAAATAAATTTAATGAACATTTCGCAGATATGGCATCACCTTCTGAAAATACTACCACTGACAATAATTTGGAGAGTAACACAGTGGTGACACCTGATAGGCAGATTGCATCAACGTCGAATCTCGAAGGGGCATCAACACCGGATGTGCAGATACAGTCGACATCAAATGTGCAAAGTGTAATGACACTAAATGCGCAGACAATATCGACATTAGATTATATACAGCAGATCCCAGTTACACTTGCAGCTACGTTGGAAAATCGATCCCACTGGAAGACATCTTTGATATTACTAAACTACCACTACAGAAAAGTAAACAAACTCTTGGAAAAAAACACTCAGCTATAATAACCAGTACCTTTATGAGAGATATTTTGAAAACGAAAGAAGAAAAAAAGAGTCACCACTAAAGGTGAAAAAGAAGTGAAGAATCTTAAATTATTTTTCGATGATAGCATTATTACAAAGGCTCAACAAAGGGACATACCGTTCAAGAAGAAAAAGGTCAATGTAGAAGATGGTTACGAAACAATTATTATTGCCTAATTTGTGATGAAAAGTATGAAGATCCACCTAATGAAAACTGGATAAAATGCTACAAATGTAATTCATGGGCCTACGAAAACTGTGAAAGTACATCACGAGGCTTTGTTTGTGATTTCTGTTCTGAGTAGATTATGTTTGTAATCACCCCACAATCTATCCGCAATTACTCCACGTGTTGTGGGGTAATCCCGAACTCCAATGTTTTGTTTTTGTAATAATATTTTATTTTATATGAAACATTTATCTACGTTGAATATGAGAACATAAGATTGATTAGTTAATCTAACTGTCAGTAGTAAATAACATTCATAACCTTAACTGGTTTTGTTTATTTCAGTTCTTCGCGATTACCCTACTCTCCCCTATACTACTCGTATAGGATGAATACTAGGATTTTCATATATATCCCTGATAGCTCCTACCATTACCCACAACAAAAAATGGCGGGACTACCTTTTTTTGTACATAGACTGGTTACGGTCTCTCTGAACTATGGAAGATATGATATACAGAAAAATGCTATCAAGAAAATGGCTAAAAGTACCGAGGTTCCTTCAAACATAGTGGATAAGTTGATTAGGAAGACAGGAATTAGAGAATTTCTTTGTAAATCCACGACTTCTCAGAAATATGAAAAAATTTATACACCAAATGCATCACAAATACACCAATGTCTGGGATTTACAAAATAAGCTGTGAGGATTTCAAAAAAAATATGTTGGTCAAACTAAGCGGATTATAATAGCGCGCTACAAGAAACGAAAAAATTCGCCTGGGAACACACACATGAGAAAGGCTCCATCTCAAAATATAATCAAAGAACTGCTTCAACAGAGAAGGGATAATTACAGAATAATTGATGGAAAGAGAAATGAAAATTTCTATGTTTTTAACCACTTTTAATTGTAACTAACGTTACTGCAGTTTCGTCCTATATAGACATTTTCAAACTTATATAACTTTATTGTATAAGTTTACTGTTTCTGCAGTTTCGTCCTATATGGACATTTTCAAACGTATACAACTTTTTTGTATAAGTTTGAAAATGTCCATATAGGACGAAACTGCAGTAACGTTAGTTACAATTAATTATGATATCCTACCACGGGGTAACGGGTACATTCACCAATTTATTGACAGAATAATTACAGGGTTAATCACTCAACACTATCCATTTAGAGGACATCTGAACAGAATAAAGTTTTAAAACGAAGAGTTCAACTGTTTGCAATGCAAAGGAATAGAGATAATTCAATATATTTTATGCGAATGTGATAATTACAGAAATTCAACAACAGAAATCATGCCCAGAAGAATTTGTCTAACCTTTAACAAAAAACCTATACTTATGAGGTTGCATTTTTTTCTGAGTCTAAGAAGAAAAGGATAATCGAGATGGCTCCCAATAACAGAAAAAAAACATTGAAAGTGATAATCTCTTGAGAAAGACACAGATGGAATTATGAAAATGTAATTAGCCCCAGTCTACTTCCTGCAGCGGATGGCGTTGAAAACCCCCTGCAGAATGAGATGTAAGGTGTGTGTATCCGTGTAGAAAGGATTATGACTATGAGTTCACCTCAAAATACCAGGAACCCAGGTATTTTGAGTCTTGTCACAGTAAGTGAGGGTTAATTCCCTAGCTAGTCGTGGAGCAAGATCTCCTCATCAAACCTAAAAAACTGAATGCTGCAGCCAGGAAGTGATATATCGCCTCCTCAAGAGCGGTATATCTTATGTCTTCTCTGCATCTCAGGAAAAAAAAAAACCATCTCAAACAATGATTTACCCAAACCAGTAGCACAAAAGCCCTGCTTGGTTGAATGTAGTGTTCGTCAGGTATAGCTGAGATAGATAGGTTGCTGCAGGCTTCAAGCTTGCACCTTGACTATCGGACAATGTCAATATCAACCAACTGATTGAAACCTCTTCAATGTGTCATTGAGCCTGCCGTAGGGGATATTTCAGAAGAAAGTCCACAGGTTCGATTCCAGAGCCGCACAATCCGGCGAGGATGGCTACCGGCTGACTGATAGAATCAGTGGAGCGGTTCCTGGCTGGCGAGAGAGTGTCTCTCTGAAATTCGTCATAGGAGGCCCATTTTTCCAGCCACCCATTTAAGTTAAACAATTATTAACGATCAACGATCATTTCATTAGTTCGAACTTCCATTATTTAATATGATATGAATGGATTTGAAATCCCTGAAAGAATCTCTAAGAAATTAAAAAAAATTAGCTGAAAAATAACAATTATATTGAGAAAAAAAAAAACTGAAATTGAAATGAAACAAAATACAAGCAAAAATAAAAAAAGAACTATTAATACGAGATGATAATGAAAAAATTATTAACAAGAAACGAAAATTGAAAATTAAAAGATTCCAAACCAAGTTACTTCACGACGTTTCGATTGTTAGTATCCACAATCGTCTTCGGGTGATAACCAGATTAGTTTGGAATCTTTTGATTTTCATTTCTTGTTAATATTTTTTTAATATTCATCTTGTGTTGATAGTTCCATTTTTTTTGGTTGTTGCTTGTATTTTATTCCATTGTAATTTCAGTTTTTTTGTTTGCTTAATATAATGGTTATTTTTCAGCTACTTTTTTTTAATTTTTTGCAGACTCTTTCAAGGATTTCGAATCAATTTATATCATATTAGACAATGGAAGACCAAACTAATGAAATATTTGGACTTTCAGCCGTTGAAGCCTGCCTTGCGCATTGAAGAATGACATAAAATAATTTACGATTGGAGTAGTAAACTTTTTGAGGGTGTACTTAATATATTTTTCAGGAATTATTTCATCTTAACTCTTTTGCAAATCAGAACTACACTTTCAATAACACTAAAATAAAAACCCAACCTAACCTAACCTCAAAGGGAATATAGCCTTTTAGTGAATTATTGAAATGAACAGTAATGTTTTAGAAAACTTTTTTGGCTTTGAAGTAGCTACTATAAAAATTGGTATCTTCTAAAACAATGAATGGCGGCATAATGTGAAATACAGACATTTATTCAATAGTTTCACACAAAGGGAATATTAAGAAAAAAATTGGCAAATATAATAGAAAGTTACTATTTTTCTATGAAATACGTATTGAAATCTTCGTAAAAAGTCTACTATGTAGACTGATCATTGCGATTAGAGTAGTAAAGTCTTTCATCACTTTTTTCTACACTATTACTCACACAAAAGTCGTCAGGGTCTATTTTCAAGAACATTGAAAGCCATTGAGAAAGTTATTTCTCAATAATATAAATGTGGATTTTCAAAATACCCGTTCTTTCTTCCTGTACCTACCGAAATCTTTAATATACTTTTCCAATTTGTCGTTTTCTTCCTGGGATGTGATGCTGGCCAAATGCATGCCGTGGAATCTACAATACTGCGTTGCTCGATAGTAGTTAGCCTGAAGACAAAAAGAGATCGGTTTACTTTACGTTTCGTAATATATTTCTCAACAGATAATTTGCCTATGCGTTTTCACAAAGGCCGGAAATATGTAATGATTATTTGTGATAATGAAAAGGAAATGAATCATACAATTACGAAGTTGCATCAGGTGATATTCACAAATATACAAATCAAGTTATTTATTTTGATTTGTTCAGTTATATTGGTTAACTGAATAAGTTTTCACATTCACAAGGGTTGCTGGAGTACTTGAAACAGATAATAAGCCAGTATTTGGAGGTGGAACTCATCAGTGATCCAAAATAATGTTATTTCAAAGGTATGCTACTGTCAAACCAAGTACCGGAAATTAGTCAATGAAACGCAAAATACCTGGACTGTTCAAAAAATAAGTAAAAATACATTAGCGATTTATTTTTTTAAGTTGGTCCTCAAGTCTTGAATATATGTTCAAAGTTTCAGTTGTTTAGCATGTTTAATTTGTTCGTGAGATGCATAAAAGTTAGAAGTATTTTGCGCGTTCGACGATTTTCTGTTATCGAAAAAAATCAATAGATGATTTCGCATTAAATTTTGTGTGACACATAGAATTAGGTGCTCAAAAATACTTGAAATGTTGACAATGGCATACGGTGATTGTAATCTGAGTCAAAAAATGTTTACAAATGTTACAAGCTTTTCACAGAAGGTCGAGAAGATGTGAAAGACGACGCTTGCCCTGGCCGCCCAAGCATATTAACAACCGATGAAAACATTGAATCGTGGAATCGCTATTAGAGAAGTTACTGAGGATGCCGGAATATCGGTTGGCTCATATCATGCAATTTTTTTATAAATTTCTTATTTTTCTTTTCCATTTCTTAATTTTGACCAAAACATTCGCATGAGCATTGCTCAGGAACTGTTGAGTGACGTCAATTGCGATACATATTTCTTCAAAATGGTCATAACTGATGATGAATCATGGGTATATGCTAATGACATCGGAACCAAAGTCCAATTGTCGCAATAGAAGAGCCCAGGAGAGCCAATATCAAAAATAGCATGCCAAATTCGATCAAATGTCAAGCTTCTGCTTACCGTTTCCTTCAAGTACTGTGACGTAGTGCATTAGAAGTTCTTGCCACATGG
>WOGP01009874.1:0-10536 GCA_015342065.1 Leptinotarsa undecemlineata
TCCATCTTGTTGGAATACAATATCCATATCGAATTCATTGGGATTCGCTTCGACGATTTCAGTGATGAGAGGGTCAACAGTAGTTTCCAGCATATTCAAATACAGTTACCCTGTTAAATTTTGATCAATGAATAGAGGCGATATTAATGTGTTTGTCTTCAGGAAATTATTAATTGATCCGTCAGTTTGCAGTAGGTGAAGGTATTGACTTCATATTCAGGAGCTTCAAAATTATGTGTATCAAGTCTCCCAGATGGCGCCCAGTCGCCATCTTGAAAGTTTCATCTGACAATTTCACTTCAAAATAAAGTATTCATGCATTAACTTCATTATCCCAAATTTCAATTTTTTGAGTTGACTCGTTCAAAAAATAAAAGGGGGGGACATTAAAGAAATGCACTGTATAAGGCAGTAGAAATTACCAGCTTTTCTATACAGATATCTACTCTCAATTGTGGAAAAATAGAAAACTTAAATATATGTTTTCCTTGAAGTTTGAAATACACCAAGGTTTCTGAATTAACTGATCCAGAATCACAGCGATGGTTCTGTAAGGAATGTCAAGAAGTACAATATTGTTAATATGATTTAATGTGGTTTCACTGCAAAAATATATTCTTGTGTATCGGTTTCATATTAATGTTTCCTTAATTTTCTAAAAAGCTTTCCATTTGGCGGGTTTTTTATTTCCCTAGTTTTCTGATATTGCATATAGGTTTTTATAATCTACAGTATTTTTTTTTATTGAATGTATGGTCTAATTATCATTTATATCGGAGTTATTTATTTTCATTTGTCAATTGTAGTTTATATTTTAAATACCGGTGGTGATTAATCAATTTGAATAACTTTCAAATTTGTCATGAATTTGTAGCAATCAACAATATATTAACAATTTCATAAATTATCCCTTATGATTTGATTTTCACATTTATTTATTTTCACAATTTATTTAAAAAAAAATATAAACGACGTTTTGCTGTCACAGTAGCTGATACCTTTTGTATCATATTTATGAGCTATTGCTTATGAAATAACCAATTATAGCTCCTTTTTTAAACTCATTCATAATAGTTTGCAACCATGGCAATACGTAAAGATATACCTTTGTCGCCAATCCATAAATATCTCTCATTGTTTTGAAGATTAAAAAACAGCTTCTTCGAATTCCAAATATTCCGTACCATAAAAAACACGATGTCTCCGATGTCAGAATAACGTGTGTTTTATGTTGAGGCCATCCATATGCAAAACAGATAGAAAAGTATCCGAGAGCGAAGGGGAACAGAGACGGTCCCTTCTGGATAATAACCGGGAATTTATGAAGATGTGTTAATTAATCATAAGGAATGGGTTTTATAAGCAACTATAACAAGAAGTTACGACACATATAAAACAGTAGGATTTATCCTGAAAGGGAGAAACGCTCTGCAATCAAATTTATAGGTTTCAATAACCTCTCGACATATTTTTTACAAACACTTCTCAAGTAGGTTGTCAAAACTAATTTCGACAGAAATATCTAGGATTCTATTGTCGTTTAGTAAAATGTATATTGATTATTTCCTTCAAAGCGATAAATTGCGGCAGATGTATCGCCAACAGCATATGCAGGAATAACTTCAGTGAAGAATCCTGCCCTGACATCTATCGGATATAATACAACGTCCGTGATATTAGCTAGGGGAATAATTGTTTTCTGGTAGGTGTCAGTCCATTAACCTACAGTGTAGATCATTTGATTTAAGTATGCCCACTGACTATATGTGAAAAGCGATGAAACTGACAGCTGACAGTAATAAATCAACATATATGTGTTATTGATAAAACTAATTTGATTTGATTCTTATGTCGATTCATTCAGTTGAGACCTTACACGATCTAAAAATTTTCTTACAGCGATAAAATAATAAAAAGGTTGAATGATAGGCGACAAAAAGTACCAATGGAATTGAATGTTCAAATATGATTATGATTAACTAATAAAACTTTGCATAAATGCTTATACAGAAATTCTCACGTTCAACTCTATATATATAATGAAGAAGATACAAGAGACCGGAATGAAAAACAAATTCACTGTTCAAACTCTACCTTGCATATCAATTCATATACGATATTCATAAATCTCAGATTGATTGATAAATCAATCAATATCTTAGTTGATATACTAAGACATTCTGAAAAGTAGCAATTTGATTGAAATATATAATAATATATATTTGTCCATATATTTGTTCCATTAATGGTACTTTTAAACAATTTTCCATAGCAAAATTTCTCTATTTTCGGGTAATAAAATTGATTCAATTTGAGAATTTTGTACGAATACTACTGGACCTAAAAAAGGTTTCAGATAAATGTCCATTTATTTGAAACTCAAACTTTGTTACTTTTTAGCAATATCGATTGAGCAAGCAACAATAGATGAAACTACTCTTTCTACGGACTCTTAAACAGCATGATCAAACCACATAGGTAAATAACAATGTTTTCGTTAATAAACGGAATTTCATGGATAAAATTCTGATGTCTTTTGGTATAATTATTGATAAAAATCCAATTTTTTTAGCAAATCCACTAATAGATAAAACCACTCATTCTACGAACTCGTATACAAGGAATTGGGATAAACGCTTTCTGAGTTTCACTTGTCAATATTTATATAAAAATGTTTCGGAAACTTCCAAAGGAAAGATAAAAGTAATCAAGTTCAAGATAAAATTTTTACAGAGTTGTCATGAAATGCGATGGGTGCTTCAAAAACGTGTGTAAGACAATCGATTATGAGGATGTTTTAAATCCCACAAAAATTGTTTGCCCTCGAAGAACTTTGAAATATGCCTTCAGAGATATCCAAAACGACTAATTCTGAATGGTATATCAACAATTGTGTGCTAGAAATCTGCATGAAATATGGAAAAACAACAATTGCAGTAGAATCATTATACATCAACATACTGTTAGTTGTATATACGCCTCTCCTACCAACAGACTGTTTTAACAATAAAAAAATCGAATCAGCGAAGTGGACAGTGATTTTCGTCGGCAGAAGAAACCGATGATGCATTTGAGATCAATGCTATGATTATCTCCATAGCATTATGGGTCGAACATTATGGGTGGCATTATTGGTGAAAAACAATAAAAACATATTCAATGACAAATTAATAATCGGGTAAACAGTCCAAGAATTATGAGTGGATTTTCTGTGCCATTGAATATTTTTTCTTCTGAGGGTTGAATTAAGTTATTTAATTTTTTTGTTTGAAGGAGTATATAGTTCTACTTCATAGTAGTGATTATTTATGTACACTTTAGAACGTTTGTCCCATTTTATTGTTGAAAACGGATTGATTTTTAGTTCACCAAACTGGATGAAACGTGTATAACGTTCAATTATTGAAAACTGCATCAACTCGTCAATATCAGTAATAGAACTGTCACGTGAGTCGGTGAGTTGAAATTTCACAAGTTTAACCCGTACATCCTTCGATGATGATCCAGACCGAGTAGTTGAGTTTTGTGAACTCGTTGTTGAAAGAATTCGTGCTGAAGCTAGACACTTGAAAAATATTTGTTTCAGTGACAAACCCGCATCGATTTATAGGTCACACTCAATATCCAGAAAAACATAATGTTCGGACAGGAATATTAGGCGATGCTTAAATTGGTTTATACCAGTCGCGAAATGTATCTGAATATGCTGGGAAACACCATGGAACCTTCAATTATGCATGAACCAGAGAACCAATGGAACGACCAATACAATTTAGCTCACTATGCTGCTGCAGTAAGTCACTGGTTGAATACTATTCATCCGAACAAATGAATTCGAAGAAAAGGTCATATTGAGTGTCCACTGAGGCCACCAGACTCAAATTCAATTTCCCCTTTCCTATCGTAAAAAGTGTATTGGGAATTTCTTGATATCATCATTTGTTTGTGGCATATAGAACATTGTAAATTTTTAAATTGTCACACTGTATAGAAACATTTATTAATATTCAAAGGTTGACACAGTTGGAAATGATCAGTGAATTTAATTCTTCCCTTCCTCAAAATAGATGGATCAAACGTTCTAAAAAATTATCGAAAGAAATGCGAATCAGAATTACTGTTCCGATGTGAGGACAAAGAGCACGGGTTGTATTTTAATTAGTAAAGATTCATCAGTATAATCCTGCATCCATTAGTAGATGTGAATTGTACAAATTACTTTCGAGTTTTTTTTTTTCATGAAATATAGTGAGTTTTTAGTATTCAGAAAGTTGAAGTTGGCGAATTAAATGCATGTTCTGAACAGCATTCAAAGGTTAAGAGTTATAAGAAGCCAGCCCATGAACCTTTGAGATGAGTTAAATGTGATACGAAGTAGAAAGCTTGTGCAATGATGCCACTTTTCTTCAGATTTAACTACAGTTTTGAATCAAATGGTATGCTAGAGATTTACGTTATTTAGTAAATGGAAGTAACTTATGGCTTTGTTTCTACTTTGTGTCACACTTGCAGGCATCGTTCGAAAATGAAGTTATTGTTATAAACTGTAAAGATCACCACTGCTTGCGAAATAACTGAAAATAAAATTCTCCAACAAATTAGTATCCGAATAGGTACATTAGTGAGGCGATATAGAAGAGATGGATTATTTAAAATAAAGGAATTGACTCTTTTTTTTCAATCCTGAAACCTCAATGTGGATTGAATGGAAGTCACAGAGTTGAAACTATGAAAATTTGACGTAACATAACACCTAAAAAATGTCACCGTTATGATTGATTAGATATAATAAGATAAAATCTCTATCTGTCTCTCTCTCTTTCTGAATTTATTGGATCTCACTCGGGCGCATTTGTCCAGGCTCCTCATATCAAAGTTGACACGAGCTTCGTCAAAGGGCTTGCTCAAAACAATGCTGACACAATTTTTTTGTGGACCTGCTAAAGATACCTTTATTTTTTTCGCATATATATTTATTCAATCAATGAATCAATCATTCATTTTCCATAATTGACAACATATATTGTATAAGGATAGTCACAGATACTACACAACTATAAAACTTACAAACTAATGAGTGTAGGTATATTACAAATAAGTAAATTACGTACACAAACATTCGATCACAGTATAAAAAGTTGTGTCCAATAAAAATATTTTGAGTTCTTTTTTAAATTCTATTTCCCTAGTACAATTTCTTTCTGACTAGAGTTTGGCGAAAAATTGGTAATATTCAATCTGGCGAAAGGTATACGCAAGTGGTTCTTTTGTCTTGTATTGATGTTATGTCTATTGTAATTCTATGGGATTCCTTTCCTATTTCTATAGACAAGTAAACATATCTCAAAAATAGATAAATCTGGTAAGAGTTAAAATGTTCAGTTTTTTGAAAATATATCTGCCTCCTAGTCGGGAGACCTTCAGGTTTTTGAATTCACATATATGGCCCCTTTAGGTGGTTATCCAAAACACCCCAGCCTGGATACCGGTGTGAAAAAAGGGGGCCCTCACTTTACATTGTTGACTAAACTCTCATATGAACTTTTACATATTAATGAATACACTTAGATAATCACAACGTTCATAGAAGCCCCGCGATAGCATATGTCATCCGTGAACCTTCTTTGTGGACGGACGTTATCGGCACGTCCGTCCACTACCACGGCCACCACGAACCTCCATCTCAAATCTCATTGTTTGTTGCATTGTGAAGTATTGAAATGTTTCATTCTTCTTTTAATTTCTTGGAAGCTATCAACTTTTTCCCAAGTCTTCGCAAAATACCGCAGTCTCATGAGCTTATTCCACTTTTTCTCTTTTCCATATATGTTCAATGCATTCCTAATGGGTTCAGTTTCAATTCTCTATAAGTTGCTGCTTTATTATAATTCAAGTTGCAACATTCAGCAAGAAGTTCCTGTATTGTGCTGTTCCTATCCAGCGCAAATTCAGATAGAACTTTGCCTCATTGATAACTCGTCATTGACACTGACTGTCTACTTCCAATCATCGTAGGAAAATTAAAAACTTCCACTTTTTGAAAATATTTTGATGACCGTGCTCGTAAGATACTTCATCCATCCTCTCACCATGAACTGACCAACATAACAACTACTCACAACCTTGAGAGTGCTCAGTTACATTCGTTATTTTCAGTTCTAAGAATCGAACTATCACTAAAAGTTATTTTCTGTTTGTTCATTCGATTTATGAGACTCTGAGGAGGTTCTCTCTTTGTGCAACTACTCAAGAGATTAACAGAAACTTCGATATGTTCTCGAACCTCCATTAGAAATTCCTGGAGTATTAGAGATTTTAGATTTTAGGTAACAATTCGGTTGGACTACTGGTTTGTTGTAAAATTGGCAACATTGTCTCAATATTGTTTAGTTAGCGCCGAGTAGAACAGCAGCAGAAGACACCGCCAAGACGTTTGCCGTTGACAGTTTATCACACGAGATGCGGAGCATATATAACAAACTACAATCTGGAGAAGACGCAACGACTTAGGGCCACTTGGCAGAAAAGACAAAAATGTTGTAACTTGGAACGTCCCGGTGATCAGATGACATAATTTGAATTGCACTCGTTAGCAACTAATTTCTACGTTTCTCGAACTGTTGGAAAATCACTAAGGTTTTATAACTTTAGATATGTGATAAGTGAATAAAATGATAAAATAGTTTTTTCTCAAATTAAAAAATATTCATCATTTCATCGTCTTCTAGATGTAACTACAGAAATTATTAAGATATATCTAACAATCTATTTTTCGAAAGGAAATTGTTGACGTCTTTGAGCCAAAATCCGTTCTCGTTGTCACACTGTGCTGGAAATATGAATGCATTGAATTTTCATCTGTCAACTTTTTTGTACAGGTTGTTTCAAAAGTTTTGCCCGTTCTGATGTCATGTGATTTTGAAGCTCTATATCTCAATTAATATTTATTTTACTGTGTTGTATATTCTGCTCGATTGAGGAGAATGTTGTACTCCATACATTCATATTGTTCTTTTTTTAATTTCAATGCTTTGCCTCATTCCAGCGTATTACTATATGATCTTGTTAAGCTTGTATGTTATTTCTTTGTAATTTAAGTTTTTGTTTAATAAAATTTTTATTTTATCGGTTAATCTTTTTAATTTTTTACAGATTTCTTCAGGGATTCAAATCAATTTATGTTATATTAGATCCTGGAAGTCAGAACAGATGAGATATCTATTTTTATGTCATTCTTAGAATCGTTGGAATTTGTTTATATGTCAATTTTACTAGGTGAGAGAAGATCTTGAACTTTGAACTGATACTGATTCTGTATAGGTAGAATGAAATGGTGTAACGGTCTTTTCTGTGCTTGGCTTTCAAATGAGGAGCAAATAGTGGTGACAAAAATTATATTTGATTTCTGATAGCCTTCCATTTAAGTTCTGCCTAGCAAATTTAAAAGTAAAACCGAAACAGAAACGGTAACTTGAAAAAAACAACCTAACATTCAGGTAAAAATGAACCTAATATTCAGGTAAAATAGAGAATCAAGCTTAGTGAAGCGTAGTAAAACAAAAATAAAACATAAGAAGGTATTAGATTAGTATACCTAGTCTAAGGTATACAAATTATTGAACGGACGAAACCAAAATCAGTTGAGATAAGGGATCAGAGAAGTTAGAGTGGGAGATCACAAGTCATCGGTTTTGATTTTCATTGATGATTTCAGAAGATAGGATTTCCGCCTGACTTCGTAAGGTTTAATAATTAAACCCTTGGGTAATATCTTGTATTCGTTAAATAATCTTATCGAGGCCATCATTGGACAAGACCTCATTCTTCAACCACCGACGCTCTGATTCATTCATTCAAGAATCAGTCCCAATTTGTTTTTAAATATTCGATTCATTAAATTTCTACGTTGTACCGTTTTCCTTGTTTTATTAATAATCTGGAAGTGTCTCCTATCCCTGTGTAGCAACGTTGATCTACAATGACGCGTGTTGAAAAGGGTATTTTTATTTCCATAAACTTCTGTAGATGGCGCCCAAATAAAGACTTGGATTTGGTAATCCTTTTTAGCACAAAGTATTGAAAATCTATAAAGGATTAAGATACGAGTTATGCCCTTGTCTCCACAGAATCCACTGCTAGTCGTGGCACTTGTACCGTTATCCTTCCAGGCTAAGAAAAGAGTAAGGTAACGTTACATGTTAATGCTTCAATTGCGTCATCTGTGGATCTAGCTTTTCGAAATCCATTTTGGTTAGACGAATGAATTTTATATTTATCCAGGAATTTTGAAATTCCCATTTTGATTATGGACTCCAGTATTTTCCGAAATTAGATATAAGAGATATCGGCCTATAATTTTTTCAATTTAGTTTGTTGCCGCTTTTATATACTGGTTTGTTAAAGGACATTGTCAGTAGCCGTGCTTCAAAATTTGGTTATACTAGTGGCATAGAGGTATATATTTGACTTATTGAGCAAATTAGCGTCTTCGCACAACACTGAAATTCATCGTGAGGAGTGAGTAACCTGAGAAGAGTCGCCCCTGAACAATAAGATCCATCTATCTAAAAGTGCCCGTCCGGATTCCGAACACTGGCTGCCATCAGTGGCTCTGAGTGGGGTGCACGGTGTAAGTGTCATTCGATGACAGATTTATGTGGACAGGTTGTAGACGTGCAGGTCGAAGCAGTGGAGCAGCATTGGTCACCCCGTCACCGCCAAGGGCACGCCATCGAAGCCACGTTCTCCAATAACGAATTGCTTCGGATATTTTTTGTGGATCTCACTCACGGATGTTTGTTACTGGGAAAAACAGGAATTTTTAAAAACATATCAACCATAAAACTACTAAATTTAGCTCTCTCTTCAACAATTTGTTAAAGAGGAATTGATAATATCGGAGAAAAATAAATTTTGTTTTCAATGTTTCGTATAATACTCAATTCAGCTTCAGGAATCTGTGAGGAAATTCGCCGGAAAACACAACCAGCTAAAAATTGACATGTCAATCATTATACAAAACAGATACTGATGAAAAAACCGTTTGAAAAAAAAAGATAACAAATCAGAGGTCTACAAACTAACATGTAGATCATGCCCAAAAGTTTGTATGCTTAGAAAGAAATTTCAAAATGGGAATGGCGAACATTAAATAAGTTTTGAGATAAAAAACATTAATTCCATCTATGCTTGCCACCTTGAGAGATTAATCATGATTTCAATATGGACTACGGTATACCACATACAGAAAATGGTGGATAAAAATTAAAGCAAATATTTAAATTTTCTTCAAAACGATCAGTTGAAAGGTATCCATTCACCATTACTGAACTTGTTCTCATGAAATGTCATTAATCAACATATTTTCATATCGACTGTATTCCTAGAAATAATATTGTATTAATTGTTTTCTAAATCTACCTGTTTTAACAGAATTATTCCTTTGTTTAAGTTTTGACATAAAATGCTAATATTCTACTTGTTTACTAGAAATAATATTGTATTTTGACTAATTATTAATTTAAAATCCTTCTGTTTCACCAGTTTCAAACATATATCTAATTAGTTTTGTCATTATCTACTGTTATATAAAAGACATTGTAGAATAATTTGATGTACCAGTAACTGATCAGAGTAGCGAAACGTTTTTTAAAGCAAACAGCAAATCGAACTGTCGTGTTTTTAGTAATAGATAGATTGACAGGCGCATAACAATAGATTGGTTAACTCGTTCTCCTGACGTGATTCCGCTTATATTACTGAACAGACCAGATAACGTCGAAGGTTTGAGAAACAAGATAATTGAGCAAGTTATAATAATGATTTTTCCGGAAAATCTCACCTATATTAGGTGCACACAGGTACGTACATCATATTTCAGATATTTCATTATTTCCTATCCAGTTTACCCTCAATAGGGAAAAAAATCAAAAAGTATGAATTTTTAATGAAATTTGACAATCACCTGTCATACTGACATCTGATTGACAATATAATATCTGAAATCTCAGTTTCATGAAAATAGCTATTTATGGTGAGTGTTAAAATTAAGGTTTTATATTGCATGAAAATGCATCATTTATATGGTGGGACCGACGGCTTGGTAGGTATCTAAATGGAAATAACCTATACATATTCGCTTAGATTATGAGAACATATGTACCAATAATGTTTCATTCAGAATATCGAGAAAAGCTCATGTATAGAAAATAATCACGACTACAATTCCATTTCACTGAACAACCAGAATGGAATATTTCAAAGACGTATATAAATCAAATATACGTTATAAAACACTTTCTGTGTCTCGCCACTGCAATCAACAATATTCTGCTTGGAATTCATTCTCGAATATCATGGAACTATATTATGATTATTATTCAACTATTATCACAAAAGTATTCCAAAATTTCTTCTTCGATCAACCAACACCCATACGTTGATGAAAAGTAAGATCTGCCCAAAACAACGCCGCTATCTGTGAGAGTGTGCAGGAGAATTCAAGATAGTTTATTTCGCGTCGATCACAAGAACTCG
>WOGP01009875.1:0-10535 GCA_015342065.1 Leptinotarsa undecemlineata
AATTATAAGAAAATAGACAGTTCACATTTTTCATAGAAGGTTGTCATTGTAAAATTCTTGCAAACTATAATAGGGTCTGCTCACGAGAAGTTTTTTTGTGTATTTTCTAAAGCTTTTAATACTATCGTGGCTCTCTCTAGAATGAGACGGAAAGTGGTTATACATTTTGACGCCGTTATAGAAAATAGAGTCCTTTACCAAGGATGAGGAAGGACAGGGTAATTTTAAGTTACTTTTAGATTTTTGGCGAGTATTATGGCACGATGAAATATTTTCAAATTTTGGTCTATGTTTGTGTATAAGACACACAGTTTCCATAACGAACAGAGCCACAACTGTCAATATCTTTTTCTCTGCAAATAACTGCCTACACGAATTGCGTGGTCCTAGTTTGAATACATATCTAATGGCTCTCTTTTGCAGTTTAAGTACTGAATCTAGCAGACTGGCGTTACATACCCCCCAGAAAGGTATAGCATATCTCAGTTGAGATTCAATTAATGCATAGTATGCATTCAAAGCCGTGACAGTACCAAGCTCCCTTGAAATAATTCTCACTGCATAGCACCCCGAGGAGATTTTATTCTTCAGTTGGATGACGTGTGCTTCAAACTTCAATTTGCTGTCAATAAAAAGGCCCAAGAATTTTGTGCAATCTTTATTTTCTATTATCTCATGTTCTAGAGGCAAATCTTCTAGAGTACATTTGAAAGCCATTATGTTTGTTTTTCTTATATTAAATGAAAGGAGATTTGAGTCGCACCAAGATTTGATTATATTTATGTGTCTGGATATCTTATTATTCAAATCGTCAATAGTTTTACCATGCCATAAAATGGTGGTGTCATCTGCAAATGAAGTGATTTTTCCAGAAGTGTGTACACCCAATAAATCATTAATATATACAAGAAAAAGAGTGGGTCCTAACACCGATCCTTGTGGCACTCCATAGTCATTACTAATATATTTTGAAATAGTATTGCTTTTAACTACTTGACTGCGCCCAGTTAGATAGAACTCGAACCATCCCAAAGTAACTCCCTCGCAGCCGTAACGATGCAGTTTCCTCAAAAGTATTTTGTGGTCTACACAGTCAAAAGCTTTTTTGAGGTCACAAAATACTGCTGCTGCTACATCTCCGCCATTTATATCTGAATAAACCTCATACAGGAATCCTTCCTTGTCAAGAAGGATTGGCGTTATTTTCCATTCATTTCGTGATACGAATGTTTTAAATGTGTTTCCCCTTTGGGTGGTTTGTAAAAACAAGAACGTATCACTTATTCCACATGCAATCAACGAATATCGTATTAAAAACTCACAAGGAACAAATTCACGTTCATGATTTAGTTCCTCTGTGTGGAAGTTCCTATATTTATTTATCCATTTTCAATTCTACAATCAACACTGAAGGTTTTACCGATTTTTCTTTGAGGTTTCGCAATAAACAACCCCATTAATTTTTCTGACGTACAATTGAAAAACTAGTCTGCCACCAGAACTGATTAATAGGAGTTGAAGACTAGTTCAGTTGTCAAAACTTTGAACAATTGAATAAAGTTGAACAATTGATTAAAGTCAACAGTTTCGCAGATGATTCATTTTATAATTCCTCAAAACTTCTTCCTACACTAAAGCCATATTTCACAGTAGAACAAACTATAGAGTGACATTCATATTTACTGTTTGATGATTGTGAATATATCTTCGGTGGGTTTTACGAAGCAGATACACTAAATTTTGTTTACTCTGTGCATGATGTAATTGTTAATTTTAATTTAGTTCGTGTTCAACTGATAAGGCATGTCTGGTTTATGGTGAAACTCAATTAGCTCTTAAGAAAACATACAAATATTACCCTTGTATAAATATTTTCAATTCGCTTCAAACTGGAACAAAAAGAGCTAAACTTTTCTGTTTCACTAAGAATTTTCTTTGACCATGGAATGTATTAAAAAATTGCACCAAAAGTTATGTTACGTTTTGAAACACACATTTTGCAAATTCTGAAACGGGGTTATGCAAATTCGCAAATGATATATTGCAACAAAGCATTTCTGAAAAAAAAAAAGGGAAATTATACTCTGCGATGCTTTAGTTCTTTTACATGCCAACTACGCAGACGTGGTGTATGATCCGGGAATTTTCAAAAGTGATGTTTTTAGAACTCAAAAGCTCCAGAATCCATGCATTAGGTTCATTACGGGTTCTGGGATGTGAGTTGGTTGAATATGGAATCCAGACGAACATTTCATTCCGCAACATTTTTTCAAAAACTCCTTAAAACAAAACACCTTCTAATCTTTTCGAAAAAATATCCTTTAGAACTGACGTATACCATCTTAATTTGAGATTCAGGACACATTTAACCATACACAACATACCGTGGATCTTTCACTTACCATATTGCCTACACATATAATCGAATACCCATTGAATATAAACCTCTGCCATTAGGAAGCTTCAAACGAAAGAAAAAAAATGTCTTCTTACAATAAATATATATTGTATTTCAATTTCGCTGTAAGTATACACCTACTGTTTGCACTGTTCTTGATAGCATACTTGTTTTCTTTCTTTTTTTTTTTCTTTTGTTCATACGGTTAGATAGAAGAGCAATCTCTGCAATAATTTATCATTATACGCACATATTGAATCCTGTCATTTGATTGGCTGTAATTGTATGGAAGCATCATTAAAAACCATTATTTTTTTAACGTAGTATGCGCTGGTCAGGCCCTATCCTCCGAAGCATCAATACATTCGAAAGGACGCGCCAGCATTATCAGCTAAAGATCACTCCCCACTCCGTGGGGTAAGTGATCATTGGGTCCGAGAAGCATGTGCCCTTAGCAAGTACAGTCAGTCAAGAATGACAGCCTTCTGCATCTATCCGGCTGAGATTTCAGCCTTAGTACGTGAATTGCATGAGTCTGAGGGTGGAGAGCGAATAGTTTCAATAAATTCGGCATTTATCGTTCCCCACAACGGATTCAATATTCCCCGGAGCGTAGGGCAACACCGGTGTCAAATCAAAACCGTAAGAGTGCCGTAGATGGTAATATAGCACTCTTAGGCCAGTGTTATGTCGATGGATATAGGCCGAGACCACATGTTCTGGACATGCTGATAGCAAGTACCCCTCAGTTTCGAACTTTAGCCTACTCGACCTTTGGAAAGCGACCGTCAGGCGCTTTGATAAGCCAAGGTCTTCAATGTTATTAAAGAAGACACCATGTATTGGCTCATCCTTGTTTTGCCGCAGAAGTGAGGTGATCTATGCGGCTTTTACATGAGCCTTCTGCTCAACAGGTTCCAACTCGGTGACAGAGTTGTGATCACCTCGTTCAGTGTCGAAAACTAAACAGAGTTCATCTGCTACTCGGGCAGCTATTATTATTATCATCAAACTTATTCAAAGCCTTTTAGTTCAAATAATACTAAAAGGATTACATTGAAACACATTGTATGAAGTAGTCAATTTGAAATAATCACTGTTCAGTCATCAGACACTAGATGATAACATTTCAAATCGGCGGTCAGATAAATGTTCACAGAAGTCCACGTCTGCAGTATGTTAATTTTAATGATTGCATATTCAATCAACAGTGTCATTAGCCTCGACACTATCGTATTTATTATTATATGTAATTAAAAGGTTGCAACTTTTTCAAAATCATTTCACAATAAGTTCAAGTATTGTTGACAATCATTTTGTCAGAGAAATAAGCAACCAAGACATCATAAACGATGAGAAAGTTATTTTGTTGGATTAACAAAAGTTTACTTAACCTTCTACATCTGATCCTTAAAGAGGCCTAAGTCTTGAACAGGGACACCACTCTACGCAAACAAAACAGAATAATAAACTCATTGCATTCGGACTTCATGCGTTACGGACGGAAACAAATAAGTGATTTACCGAAAAATTCCACGTTACGATATTTATCCATACTGTTAACTGTAAGCGAATTCTGACACATATCACGTGATCATTTTAAAACTGTTTATTTTAGATTAATAACTTCTTTCAAAGGACTGAAGGCTAAGTAAGCCACCATAGTCTCACAGAGAGGAAACGCTTCTTCCCAACAGTGATAAAACAGACAGCCATGAAATTAGCATCAACGTGTTATTATTCTTGAATAATACGTGAATTTCAGGGATAATTTAAGCGAAGATATTTCTATCTCACACGAAATAGAAACTATAAGTCAGAAAGAAACAGGTTTATAACGTTTAGAGTTCCAAAAGATTAGCGATTAAAAATGAATGTACACCACTTCTACACAAATAACATCAATTGTAATAATAATCGGGGTTTCATCATCTACTCTCTGGGTTCATTGAAAATGGAAATTTGTCAATAAAATTTCGAGGTCTTGTGATATTACTTTCGATATAAGAAAATAATATATTGTTTTCCATAATAACATTATTACCATTACTTTTTGAACAACCTTCGTATACAAGATGTTAATGAATGTGTTCACCTTTTTGAAAATCTGCAACTTTTCCAATTCACTTATTACTGACAACCACTTACTTCCAATAATACACAAATTCCAACTTGAATCAGTCATGAACCGATTCTGTTCTTCCACAGAGCGTATCAGGAGATCTAGTTTCTCGCGAGACCCTCGTAGCGGAGCTGAAGAACGCTGCCAAACCTTTGGCCGATAGTTGCGCCCCGGAGGTATCCGCCAAAATCGAAGCCGCAGTCAAGGAAGCTGTGACAGCTTATGAAAACACTTGCAGCAACCTCAAGGAGTTGTGCACCAAGTACCACCACGCTGCCGATCTGTGGAAGCAGTACAAGGAAGCCTCTGACTTGGTGAAAGAATGGATTGAGAATCCAATGGAGTCGGTGGAGAATTTGGAGCCCGATGAGGCAATCGAAAAAGTCAAGGTGAGAATGGTTCACTTCATTTTAGTTTAGAGTGTTTAGACAATATATCTCAACCTATTTTCCCAAGATTATTCATGAATAACAAACTTTCGACTCAAATGCATAGTAGAGTCGTTCTATAGAGTGCAACATTTATGAATCGATTTACCCTCAGTTATGGCATCAGAAAACATTTTGATTTTTTTGTTCAAATTCAAATGTTTTGAGAAGTTTATGTGTATAAAACAGAACACGGGGCAAATAATAGATCCCTGAGGAACGCCACATATAACACTTTTAGGAGAACTGAATGTTACGCCAATAGTAACATTTTTATCTGATGAATAAATTTATTGCAAAACTAATAAACAAATTAAGATAATTTCGATGTATTCATAATATACCCAATGATTTTCAAAAAGATTTTTTTTCTTAACAACAATTTGTTTACGATCTATTTTTTATATTTCAAATATGAAATTTTTCGTAGGTAATCCAAATTATTTGAAAATTCATAATTGACATTCCTCTACAATTCAACAAAAAATATTCTTTTATCAATAATCTTATTCTTTATTAATCAAACAATTTGTTTAAAACAAATTCCCAATCGCGACATTTTTTTATAGGCTGTAATGATTCATACAGTCTACAAAACGTTACAACGTTTTTTCAGCGAATATGATTGTTTTCTCGACAAAAACATCTAGAAGTAGGTCTATTTTAGATCAATACCCTTATTGATGTTTGGTTGTCCCTAGTCAGTCTATAAAACTAATGGCTGGATATTTGAAAAAACACAGCAAACAAATTTAAAAAAATAAGTGAAGGTAGGCTATTACAAATTAAACAATGCACAGAAAACATATTCTACTTTTTACAAAAAAAAATAGTTTTTTCAATTTACTAGGAAGCCAGCAGAAATAAATGCTTCTGATATGAAAATGTAATTTTCTTCAATTGTTAAAAAGAATGTGCTTGAGAAATTTTCAGAAGGTGGTTTTACTTTTTATTAAGATTATTTGGCTTTGATGACTCATTTATTATACCTCTTCATATTTGTATTTCTAATCACTCTCGTCTGTATTTGGTAATCAGTAAACAGACCCCAATCATAACCCTTTTATCAAGGTAAATAGTTAATGATGATTATTCTACCAGAGACGGGCTAAGCCCAATTATGCAGCTTAGTATTGCAGCTGTTCGAGTGTTTCAATTCGAATCCAATCACATGGAGAAAATGAATAGTGATATAACTGCATTGGCCAAACAGGAAGAACATTTTCACAAAGAATTGAAGAGAATAGAAAGACCATTTGCAAACCACCATTTAGCAGAAGGACATGAGTTCAATCATGAATACGACGTGTTACATTTAAAAGAGAAAAGTTTGAAACTCAATCTTCTAGAATGTTTAGAAATTAATAGATGTAGGAATTTGGATAATTTACAAACGATCAATTAGAATTGATCCCCCCCCGGTTACTAAATATTTTTTCAAATATGGGAACTGGGTCAGGTAATTTAATTTATTACAAACTCAGTTATTTGAAATGTAGGTACTTCAAATGGTAAAATTAGGTATATAAAGCATTGATTATGTAGAATATAGTTACTAAAGACACGCTCGAAGAAGCCATTACATGGCGAAACACGTGTTGTAAAACACAAAATGTTTTTTGAATACGTTTTTGAATTTGAATCTCAAAAATCCCCCCCTGTTCAATGAAACAACTTTATAGCCGCTGGTCAAAATAATTAGTCACAATAATAACTATATTCAAACGACTTAATAGCTAAGGGTCTTCCAGAGGATTCAAAGGAAACGTGTCCTTTATCGCGGTCCCCCTCTAGTTGAACCAAATCGGTCCGTGACAGCATCCCTTCTGTATCTTTCCACGTGTCGATCGATTCCTTCTTTGTATACCCGGCGTGTGCACTCTGCCTAATACTTCGTAGGCACCCTCACCAAACATATTTCCACTTATTTTAGTCTCCATCCAGCGTTTGTGACAAAAGCGCTAGTAAGTCCATGTATTTATAGAAATACCGGCCTTATACTACGGCCACGCGAAATTATATAAATAAATGTTCTCAATCGCTTTCCGTTCCGGTCAGAAATAGAAATGATTTGAATGGAAAATTTGTGTGTACTTTTTCATTGAATATTTTTAGTGAATAATGACCTTATTTGGCTAGACGTTCTGTCAATTTCAAATCATGTTCGGTGTTTATGTGTGTTCCAGAAGTGGGATTAATGAGGCCTTTTGTGTGATTAATTTTATTTAGTACATTCTTAGCAACAAAAATTTAAGTCCCTGTGAATGAAGTGTAAAATTATATTTGTGGAGAAATACTTTCAGATGTGCACTCCTGAAGAAATGAAGGTAATTTAGAATATTGTTCAAAACGATGATAAAAATACTATAAAGTTTCAGTTGTGCATCTCTTATTTTTCTGACAGAAATGTACCAAATTTTGAAAATTGAAATACAGGAGAAGGTACTGCTTTTTTTCAATTATCCTCATTTGCGGAAACTATCCTGCAACATAACCTTATTTATGTGTAAAAATCAAAACCTGTCCGCGACCTATTGAAAGTAAACATTGCACTATAAAAATTCACAAACAACGAACTATAGTATGTTTCAGAAGTATCATTTTATGAAAAACCTAACCTCTATGGCAAAAAAAAAGATGATCAAGATGCCATTCGTTTGGAAATACCATTCAAAAACTTATGAAATATTTTAATAATGGTTGACAAAAATTACAAAAGTTATAAACAACTAAGCAAAAGAATCGGTTTGTTTTTTTCCAAATATCTCAAAATCTATTCGATATATCTGAAACAAGGTCCATAAAAACCAGGAAATTAAAAAATCCGCGCCTCGTAACTATAAGGGAAAAATGGGTGTTATCTAAACACACGTCGGCAAAAAAAGTTGTCCCCAACTGCACTTACTCTTATTAAGTAGTTAATTTTTGCTTGTTGACAGCCAATACAAAATCTCTGATAATTTTTAAATTGAAAACTTTGTAAATTTTCACTTCTTGAAGCTGTTCTTCAAGGGGATTTAAAAAAGATCCCTATATTGTTTAAAAAATTAGAACTTGTTCTGAACGGACACATTTTTCAGAAGTATTTAAAAAACAAATAATTACTAAAAATTGAAAAAGTTTTTTTTTATGAATAATAACGAAAGATTTTTCACAATCATTATTCGTGGTGTCTACATAAATATTTTTTATCAACCTTTTATGGATTTTTTCAGCTTCCTCAATCTGAAAAAATCGAAATTGTAATGGAAAAGTTTATACCAGTTTTCATTTCACTCCAATGGGTGAATTCAAATGTTTTCCATAAAGAAAAATATTCCATTCATCAGTAAATTGTCGAATTTAATAATGTAGTGTCTTATTTGGTTTGCAAACGTCCTTGACAGATATCAAAGGAGCTTTTTTAATTTCTTCCTCAATAAATGACTCATTCAATAAACAAACTTATTATTAAGAAATTGATAGCTGCCCTATATTTTTTTAACTAAAAATATATTGAAAACAGCCATGATTTTGTATCAATTTTGTATATACATAATTCGAAACAATATTTTTCACTTAAACTTGTTTCTGTTTATTTTTCTTCGCTAGCATGATTCATAAATTTAATTTTATCGTTTATCCTTGTGAGTTGTCATACACTGGTTCGCCAGAACCTAAATGACTGAACTGTTTAGTTTAGAAATCTGGAAATGTTAAAAAGTGGCTTGTATGTATTTTTTATTACGAATAAATTATTATTATTAAATTATTATTATTATTCCAATTTGCCGACCCAAATAACCAAGTAGGCTTTGTAGTTCCGTTTCCCATTGCCTCATGCGTGAAATCATCTATTTATGTAAATTACCATCGTTCATTGTTCCACGTACTTACAGTGCATTAGAAAAAACTGTCATCCATGTTAACCGTTCCAACGTCCGCATAAAATGCAACTGTTATTTCAACAGGGCACGCAAACGCTACTTTGTTTTATTTCAAAGCGGAAATTTGCAAGTTAGTGAGGAATGTGAATTATGCAACTGTCGGGAGCTTTTAAAATTTTAACGTTATACAGAACAAACTGCGGGTAATGCAAAATCTAAAAAAATATGACATCAACATTACCAAATTTAGGCTTTTGTGATTTATGCAAAACCACCAACACCGGAAAAATTATAATTATCAGTATCTAGAAGTTTCGTAATAACTCGGAAGTTAATAAGTCTATTCCAAGTAGAAGTTTTCCACTTAGAATAACAAGCCCTATACAGTTTCAAATTGTCAAATGGAGAATAAAGTCTTATTATTATTATTATTATTAAGAAAATTGAATTTCAGGTGAGACGAACATATAAAATAATATGTGGAATTGGCTGAAACTTGATGAAAGTCCTTAAGTATTCAATAATACTTTATGGTGATACTTTTACTGAATAGTTCACAAAATTTCTATATCTAATAGCTTCCTCAGGCGTGTTCATACTTATAATATGAAGACGCCTAAGAAGCTATTAAATAGTGAAACACTTGTTGCAATTTTGTAAACTATTCCGTGAAAAGCTCACAATGAAGTGTTTCTTGAATATAAAATGAAATCTTTGTTTTATTTTGTTTTAGGGAATTTCTTTTCTCCCCTTATTAAACAAACCAATTGTAAAAGTATTTTCTTAAATCTGCAATAAACTCTGTAATATTTTAACTTGTCACAATAAGTGATATTTATACTTGTTTGAAAGTGGTTGGCAATGTTTCATGTTACTAGATCGGGCTAGTTCTAATAATATTCTAATTTAATTTAAAATATGTGAAAGAACAAATAAAATTAGAATGATAAGTTAAAATATCAATTATGTATAAGCAATAAAACTTGAAATAAAAATACAATAATACCAATGAAATGAAATAATTAAGATGAAAGATAAAAATAACCACAGACTTAAACGAAATGAAAAAGAATGATTAATAAACATTATCAAAAATTAAAAAAAAAATAAAAAACGGTTCAAAACCAAGTTACTTCACGACATTTAGATTGTTAGTATCCACACTTTTCTTCGGGTAATATTTACTGTTTGCGTGTACGACGTAGATAATCATTTTTAAACTCTCAATGTATACCTACTCATTTGTCAATTTCTCATTTAGTTTCATTTCTGATTCATCCCTTTTTTTGTTCCTTTTTTTACTATAAACATATATGTTTTTGGGAAAATAAATCGTTATTATTATCATCCTTAAAAGATAGACATATGCCATACGGAAAAACGTATGAATATCCCGTTTGGCAGTTTTGGAATTTGTCGCGTTCACAATTTAATTTGTAATATGTAATATGATGAAGATTCCTCAGTATTTTTGTTTCAGCTTGCAAAATGTCAAAATATGAAAATTTTATATTGTAATTAAATGTCGGTTTTTTCCAGATGGCAAAATGAAAGCTCCAAAAGAACAATTCAGAAAAAATTCAAAATCACTGCAAAATGATACATTTCAGTTGTAACTATTCTAGAATAACTTCTTTGGTCAATTACCCAAACACCAAACTAATATTTTTGCACTCGACGCGCGTTTCGCCAACAAAGTTAGCATCCTCAGGAGAAGAAAA